>PVIJ01008906.1:0-70614 GCA_004024925.1 Scalopus aquaticus
TGAGGCATTCATGATAAACTAGAAGACGTCTTGTGATGTGGGAATCTTCCCTTACCAAATTTTTGGAACTGGGTTTGGGTGTAGCTCTCTCCTTTGAAAACTGCGTGCTCTTGGGAAATGTATCTAAGCACTCTAATATTCGATTTCTATGACTACAAGATGGCTCTGGAGCCACTGACCTGCCCCCATGAGATAATGTGAAAGTGCTTGCAAACTGCAAAGCTCAGCACAGGCCCACATGTCCATGGTCCCTGTACCTGTTCCACTGGTGTGTCTGGAGCCAGCCCACTCTCTCAATTCTCTCATCTTAGCTGGGCCACTTAGAAGCCCTGCAGAGAAGAAGGCAGAGGGAGAGAAAGAGGCTATTTTCCCCTCCAGCCTCCCCCACTTTTCATTGCCTCCCCACCTCCTAATCACCACAGGGAAGCTGGATGTTGTTTTGTGTCTGGATTTTTCTTCCCAAGAAGACAGTCCAAACCACTGAAACTTGTAGGTTGAATTTCACTGTGACTGGCCTGCAGGCAGCAAGTGAGGAGGGTCTGGCAGTCTTTTTGTGTGGTGGATAAAACTAGGAGACATAGGAGGCTTTTTTATTTATTTTTATTTTTTGTATGTCTTATTTTTTAAATCTACTGGAAAATGTGTCTCTTCTGACAATAGTCATTACCTCTCTCAGCTCCCTCAAAGCTTGGGAAGCACAAAAACAGGCTTGGTGCTTTTTTAAGGTTAGGCAGCACGTGGACTGTGTTGTTCCCACAGAAGGAGGCCGGTGACAGGACAGGCCCGTAGCCTCCAGCAGAGGAGACAGCCTCCTTATGCAAACGTGGGAAGTTCTGGGCATTTCCAAAGATTAGTATTTTGAAAACCATAACTTACCGGGAATTATTCTGTTTATTCCTAATTACCATTAGCGTCATCTGATAACAATCTGTTCCCAAATACATTTGGGGAATTTTCTTAAAATGCTAACATAGATAGAGGAGTGAGTAAGACAAAACTAATTCATAGGCCACCAGAACATTATAAAGAGAGGGACTGTTTTAGGGCAACCCCAAAAGGAAATCGGATGACCTGAGTGTGAGTCTTCACCTGTGTGCTAAGAAAAAAAACCTAGAATAAGACCCAACTGCAGCCACACATAGAAAGGTTAATAAAAAGCTTGTTTTCAAAAGGAAATGAAAAGAAGGGGAGCTCAGCGAGAAAGAGAGATTAATTGGTCAATGCATTCTACTCTGTCTGAGCTGGGACACTAAGAGTACCCTAAAGGCAGGCAAAACTAATAGAGCACAGGCCCACATATGTTTGGTTTTATCCCAAACATAGCTGCTTAACTCCACCTTCGTTCCCAGTAATCCCTACTTCAGGAAGTCATGCTCATGGCAGATCCGTGGCAGGATGGGCTTTGTAATCCTTGGTGCCTGGGGTCTCTTTGGCATGGAGGTGAGGTGGAGTCCGTAACGCTATCAGTAGGTGGAGTTCATTCAAGACATACGCTTCCCCAACAGACCTATTACGTATTTAACCCCCAGTCTAATGAAATGAAGCAATATGGACACTGATGAGAGCTGGGTTAGAACCCAGTTCCTGGGGTTTAGGATGAAAAAGCTGGAAAATAACATAATGGAAAGAAAATTATGAGCCAGAAAAGTAAAAGGCCAAATCAAAACTAGTTCAAAACTAAATGCTGATTTAAATCCAACTAACAAACAAACATGAAAATTAAGTTTAAATTAGAAAAAGCGTAAGTGGAAAATGCAAGTTTCAGAGAGGTGGAGTAAATGTTAAGCTTTCCAGTGACCTGGGCTTTTTACTCTCAGCCTCAGGGGTCCCAGTGGGTTGTAACTCTGAGTAGGAAGTGATTATTTATTGGGCAAACAAAGGTTCGAGGCAAAACAACAACAAAATGCCAAGGCTTGTGTTTGACACAAATTGAAGTCAGAAGGCGAGCTGTAACCTCACTTTCAGTAAAAATGACCAGGAAGAATAAACACAGAAAGAAAACGTTCTTTCTTCGCTCCCCACAAAAGAGAACAAAAGATGTCAATAACAAGAAAAACAGATTATGAAATTCCTGAGATCCAGATAAACTTCCCCAGTTTGAGAGGGGTGGGTGCCCAAACAAGATTGTTGGGGACAAGGCCTTTCTGGTGGCTCAGAAAAGCTAGGCAGGGACAGATGCCCTGTGGGTGCTTGATGCTGGCAGGGTAAAGAGCTTGTAAGGGCTGTGCAGGCTGGGAAGAAAGGTCCCATTGTAAGGAATTTCAGCCTAAGGATATTCACCTCCTCCGCCATCTGCTTTCTCTACCCAATCTTCTTGGGCTAGCCGTGGGACACTAACCATGGGGAATAAGTAATTAAGAGAATTACTGAGCTCCCCAAAATGTCTCAGTTTGACTAGGGTTGGTTTCCAAATGAGATTGTTTCAGGATAAAGACCCGTTTAACTGAGCGCTGTCAACTCAGTGCAGAAGTCACCTGGCACCTCCCAGCCATGGCTGCCAAAGGGGTAGAGGCAAAGCTCCTCTAGCAAAATGAAAAGAGACGTGCACCTGCAATACTGAAGTGAAAAGACAGGAACTTCAGGACTTGAGTAAAACTGAAGGGCGTATGACATAGGTCTTACAGCAAAAGAATTTTTTTTAATGTATATATTTTTATTGTTATTTATATCTTTTACATTTTGTATTTCCCTTGGATAACCCACCACCGATTCACCTGTGATCCATCTCTGTGGTCCCTTGTGTTCTTTTCCACTCCATTTTGTGCCCTTCCCCTTCCCTTCCCCCGCCCCCCCCCCCACCTGCTGAGTGTCTCTCTCCTATTTGGTTTCCTTATAGTCCTGTTATAAGTGAAACCATTCGATATTTTTCTCTTTCTTTCTGGGTTATTTCACTGAGTATGATCCCCTCTAATTCCATCCATGTCGCTGCAAATTGCTTGTGTTTATCTTCTTTGAGTGCTGAATGGTATTCCGTTGTGTATATGTACCACATCTTCTTGATCCAATCATGTTTTTGGACATCTGGGTTGCTTCCATACCTTTGCTATTGTGAACAGTGCCGCCATGAACATACTGGTGCATGTATTCTTTTGAATTAGTGTTTTTGTGTCCTTTGGGTAGATCCCAAAAGTGGTATTCCTGGGTCGTATGGAAGCTCCATTTTTAGCAGTTTGAGGAACTGCCATACAGCTTTCCATAATGGTTGGACCAGTTCACATTCCCACCAGCAGTGTAGAAGAGTTCCTTTTTCTCCACATACTTTCCAGCATTTGTTGTTGCCTGTATTTTTAATGTGTGCCATCCTCACAGGTGTGAGGTGGTATCTCAATGTGGTTTTAATTTGAATTTCCTTGATTATAAGTGATGTTGAACATTTTTTCATGTACCTGTTGGCCATTTGCTTTTCTTCTTTGGAGAAGTGCCTTTTTAGCTCTTCTGCCCATTTTTTGACTGGATTATTAGCTTTGTTTTTGTTGAGTTGTGTGAGTTCCTTGTAAATTTTGTTATCAATCCTTTATCAGTTGTATTGTGTGTGAAGATCTTTTCCCAGTTGGTAGGGTGTCTGTTAGTTTTGGTTAATGTCTCTTTTGCTGTACAGAAGCTTTTTATTTTGATGTAATCCCATCTGTTTTTCTTGTCCTTCACTTTTTTCACTTTGGGGGATGTGTCTTTAAATATTTTGCTGAGATGTATGTCGAGTAAAGTTTTGCCTATATTTTCTTCTATACATTTTATGGTTTCAGGTCTTACGTCCAGGTCTTTTATCCATTTTGAGTTGGCTTTTGTGCAGGGTGTGAGATAGTAGTCTAGCTTCATTTTTTTGCATGTGGCTGTCCAGTTTTCCCAGCACCATTTATTGAATAGACTGTCCTTGTTCCACTGCATTTTCTTTGCTCCTTTGTCAAAGATTAGTTGTTATAGATATGCGGCTTTAATTCCCGGGTATTCTATTCAGTTCCATTAGTCTTTGTGTCTGTTTTTGTTCCAGTACCTTGCTGTTTTAATTATTATGGCTTTGTAGTATAGTTTGAAATCAAGGAGTGAAATTCCTCCGTTTTCTTTCTTTTTAGTTAGGAGGGCTTTAGCTATGTGATGTATTTTGTGGTTCCATATGAATTTCATCAGTAGTCGATCTATTTCTTTGAAGAATGTCATTGAGATTTTTATTGGAATAGTGTTGAATCTGTAAATTGCTTTTGGTAGGATTGCCATCTTGATAATGTTAATTCTTCCAATCCATGAGCAGGGGATGCCTTTCCATTTTCTTGTGTCTTCTTCTATTTCTAGCAAAAGATTTTTTGTTGGTAGAGTTCTGAACTATGATGAAATGTGACTCAAATTTAAATATTCTATTAGTAAATCCCACAGATTCCGACTTTTAGACAGGTTTTTTTCTTTGTTAAAATTGTCCAAGATATTGATAAGCATCTAAAGAAAGTGTTACAGGGCAGGGTAACCACCAAACCTAGAACCACCAAACCTGCCCTCCCTAAATGGGTTCTGCTATCTGCCACATCAAGACAAAACATACTGTAGTATGTAAGGCCTTTAGTGGAAAGGAACTTTCCAATTAGTGTGCAACATGGAATAAAGTTTCCAAATCAAGTACCCAAAGTTACCCATCCCCTTGTGGGTAAATGTCCAGCCAAATAGGGTTGGCCCAAAGCAGAACCACTGTGGCCCAAAGTCTGCCACAAGTCTAAAGTGCCTTCTGGTGGGGACCATAGGAAAGAGACAGAAGGGGCCCTGCATATCTGGAACAGAAGGCTTAAAATCAAGGTAAATGCCATTGTTAATCTCCCCATGGGTCTCTCACCCACATCTGTTTTAACCAGTCCAGGACCAAGAAACAAGCTTAGCTTCTTCATATGTCTCTCTGTTCCATGTGCCTCCTCCAGGTTTCTTTCTGGCTCTCTATCCTTCTTCCTTCTCCAGTTTCCTCTCCAGCTTCTCCTCCCTACTCAGCTCCACCCTCCCTTGGGTGGGGCAGGGAACTGGAACCTCCCCCTTTCCCTGGGGACCACCCTGTTACAAAAGGAACAATGTATCTATGATAAAGAAGCATTGTCCTTGAAACTCAAAATAACAAGTTTTAAGATGATAGTTATATAATGGAGAGTGTCCTTCCTCAAGCCTGTTGGTCAGATACAGAATTTCAAATCTGGAAGAAACCTTAATGTGATTCCAGGTATAGGGGAATGATGCCATCTGACAAATGAGGCATAGGGTCTTGGAAAGGACAAGTGCAAGAGGAACTTAAAACCTTAAGTGTCTTTAGCTTCACAGCATACATACCTCTGCCAAGATTGTGTAATTCCTTTAAATAGTCATTTATTGCATTTCATTGACTTCGACACTTTTAAAGATTTATTTTTATTTATGTATACAAGAACTGGGATGTAGGCCAGAGGTGCGGGGGTGTGTGTGTATGAGAGAGAGAGAGAGAGAGAGAGAGAGAGAGAGAGAGAGAGAAGAGGGGGAGAGATTCATCAGAGACAGAGTGGGGAGCAGGACAGGTGGATCTACTAAAATACACTGCCAAGGGGAGTGGTGGGTGAGACAGGAAAGGTCTGCTGTGCCATGTGTGTCAGCTCCCTGGCAGGGGTTAAACTCAGGCCACAGTGGCTAGGGATAGATTGATAGTGCTGAGACTTCGACCCCTGCGCCACCAGGGAGGCCCAACTCAGACACTTTTAAACCAGAAAACATGAACTAACTTGTCTATGGCCAAACTGCTAGTTGGTGGAAAAGTCAGGAATTAAACCCACATCTAAAACTGTATTCCTTATACCCACTACATCTGCAACCACTTTGCATACACCCCTCCTCTCCCAAAAGTAGCTCATATTTTTGGTTTTGGTCAGTCAATGAAAGGTCTTAATCATTTGGTATCTCAAAAGAATAAACGCTTCTCACATTTACAAGTAAAGTAGCCTAGGACTTAGTCCAGCCCTAATGGAAGCTGTTGGTTGATACATTGCACCATATGTCAGGCTGGTGACAGCCCAGATCTCTCCTCCTTGTGCTCATCGCACTGTTCTCCATTTCTTCCAGAAGAAGGTGCCAGGTCTAATTAAATTCCTGATTAAATCCCAAGGCACCACGAGGGGTTCATCTGGCAAACTGGCTGGGTAGAAAACACAAAATAGGCCCCTCTGATTCCAGAGAAACTAGGATCAAATTAATCAAGCCATCAGGACTCTCCCCAAATCATGCATTCATCCATCCATCTATCCATTCATTCAGTGTTCTTAGCAAGCCCTTAAGACACAGGACACATCCATCCTTTCTCAGGTATTTACTGTCCATTTGAGGAGATAAGAAATGAACTCATGCAAAAAGTTAAGGTAGAGTGGGTGTAGGCAGATCATAGAAGGGAGGAGAGTATTCCCTAGAGGGGAAGCTGATCAGGTGGCCCTCATGACAGAGACAGAGCCTGTAAGCTCCAGGCTGAACTAGACATGGTGCCACTTGAGCTTTCTATTCCTTGATTGAAAAGAAGTAGTGACACTGAAGCCAGTTGCTTAGGGACTTAATTTCTGAAGTTTCCCCAAAGTGAAAGATAAGGTTATTTGAGACCCAGTCTCTTCATTATACACAGGCCCCCTCAGGACCAAGTGTGGGCCTGGCAGACAGATGAGTGTTGCTTTAGTGATAGATTCACTTAGAATAGTGGCTCTCAGTCACATTGGACTCAATGCCCCTTTTTATAGCAAATAACTTAGAACTCCCTTTATTATGCTCAAGTGAAAACCATGGCTAACATCATCTGCCTGCACGTGAAACTTCCCCTCCGCAATTAGAAAACAAAATTAAAGTAATGCATTCCCTGTGTTATAATCAAAGAACAAAGGAATTTTATAGTCAAATAAGTATTTCAGTACCTGAAAAATGTGTACCACACTGGCAGATCCGTTGAGCAATAAGATGTCTGCTCCTATGTATTAAATCACCACGAGTGCAGTAGGCACTAGTACATACAGATTTACGTGTATTTTAAGAGTTGCATAAATACTGTGAGTTGCCATTCTTAATATGATTTTCCAGAATGGTGCGCAGCTCTCAATGAAGTCCTGAACAAAAACTGACTATCTTCAGTTTTCCATTCCTGAAAAATTCAGTGTTATGTTAAAATTGCAAAAAGTCCTTTATATGTAAAATGGAATTGGATGTTCGATCCAGATTGTTATGAACTGGGTTTTCACAGACATGAACATCCATTGGAACATTTGAAATTCATTCTGGACTGTTCCTTCTGGTAAGGACTGTCTCGACCACTGCAGAATATTTGACATTTCTGCTCATGGCTACTAAATACCAGTAGCATCCCCATTTCCATCATTATAACAAATGCCTCCAAAAATTTCACAAAGTATCTCTTGGGTAGAGCAGCCCTCCATGGGAAGCCTAAATTAGAGGACAGACAGGTGGTATTTACGTTGTGTATGTATGTGTGGATTATGTGTTTTTTTAAAAGATTTATTTATTTATGCATACAAGAACTGGGGTGTAGGCCAGAGGTGTGGGGGGTTAGAGGATTCACCAGAGACAGAGAGGGGAGCAGAACAGAAGGATCAACTGAAACACACTGCTGAGGGGAGCAGCGGACGAGACAGGAGAGGTCTGCTGCACCATGTGGGAAGCTCCTTGCCTGGGGATCGAACTCCTGCTGCAGTGGCTGGCCATACCTCCATAGTGCTGAGACTTAACCCCTTGCGCCACCAGGGAGGTCCTTTGTGTGTCTCTTAATAATTGGCATCAGGTGTCACTTATTTTCCTGTATTGTCTCCCGAGATGACTAATTTTATGCATCAACTTGACTGGGTCATGGGGGCCCAGATGTTTGGCCAAACATTTGCCCCAATAAAGACACAGGTCAGGGAGGAAGGAAAGCATAGAAGGAATACAAGTGGAGAAAGGATTTGGGGAGAAAAGCAAACCCTGCTATCACTAATAAAGCAATAAAAAAAAAAAGGTATGATTCTTTCTTCCAGCAGCTTGATAAAGGTTTTGTTTTGTCTTCCTAGAAAACAGGAGCAGAAGGCCTGGAGAAACTGTGGACATGCTGAGTTTGAGGTCTCTGTTTCACTGCACAGAGTCCCTCCATTGGTAACTGACCCTGTGAGTCTAGAGCTTAGAAGAAAGGGCTAAGGTGAGGACAGTTTGAGAGTCATCTATGGTAGGTGGTGTGCAGAGGTTTGGAAGTGGATGAAATCACCAAGGGAGAATCTATGGAGAGAGGATGTAGAGCAAAATCCTGGAAAACACTAGCAAATGAGGTAAAAGAGGTTGAAGAGCAGTTGAAGGGAGCGGAGAAGGAATAGAGAAGTAGGAGGAAACCCATGAAGAAAGTAATATCATGGGCACCAAGAGAGGAAGGCATGTCAAGAAGGAGGGATGATGAAGAGTGAAAAAGGTTAGAGAGAGGTCAAATAAGATTGACCTGCAGACTGGCAAGTATGGGTTGGTTGTGTTTAGCAAACAAGTCATCATTGACTTGTTCCTCCTATTGTTCTTAATATTTATTTTCTCTTCTCTCCACTTCCTTTGTATTAATTAATTAGCTGAAGTGGCTATTCAGTTCTTTTATTTTCCTTGTTAATTTGGGAGCTCTCCTCTACTCAGCTATCTCCTCTTTGTCACTCATAGTAAAACTCACACTGTTTTCCATTATAAGAGTCCAACTTTTCCCCCTGAGTTCTCTATTCTCCTGCCATTCTTCCTCCTCTGTAGGATTAAACCTCTACAATGCTTTCATTTCCCACTCTCACACGCCAACATGAGACCTGTGGCAAGCTTTTATATCCCCTCTTTCTGCTTTACTGCTTTTGTTTCCAGACTATTATTAGCATTTCCCTTAAAATATGTCTTCTATTTTGAACACCTCTATTATTACTTCCTAAACAGTCAGTTATTATTCATGCAAACATAACTAATTATATATTGTAAGGATCTCTGCTCATCATCATCGTCTTCCTTTTCATCTTCCCTCCATCCTGAAACCTTTAAGCAGATTCATTTATTGTTTGGTTAGGTATTTTCTTCATGTCATTTCTCTGATGAAGATGTGGGTGACATGTCCTTCGAATTCTTGCATATCCTCAAATAGATTTCTTTCTCTCTTACAGGGAAGTGAATCTTGCCTCAGGATCTTCTACAGGATTCCACGGGATGCTGATATGTAATATATTTTTGCAATAATCATCACATGACTCATTTCAGTTTTCTTCTCTGCTCCAAGTGTTGTAGCAGAGAAAGTTGATGCCCTTAGGATCCTTCTCCCTCTGTAAGTAATACACTTTCTCTTTGAAAATTGTAAGACTTTCTTTTTATCCTTTGACTTCAGGGATTTACCAAGCAATGATTCATTTGTCTTGCCCAGAACTTGTCAAAACCTTCTAATCAGCAGACTCCAGCCTTTTCTTTGGCTTGGCAAATTTACTTCCTATTACTTAACTCTTACCTCTTGCATTTTCACCCAGTTGCTTTGTCTGCAGCTCTTTTCTTTTGGTTTCAGAAAGTCTTTTTGTGCGCTACTAGAATCTTCGCATCCTGATATTCTTGTTAATTCTAAAGTCATAATTGTTCTTTAGTGACTTAGTTTCAAGCAAGCCTCTTTGAGGAGTGTTGTTGGGTACCTTTGGTAGTATGTTTCCTTTGGTCTGTTCTCTGGGCTCAGTGCCAGCTGCTAGGGGAGTAAGAGAAGACCTACAAGTGATAAGGATTTATCCCCTAGAGAGGGACCAGGAGGCTGACTCTCATACCCCAGCTTTCTGACTATTCCCACTTTCAGGAATAGAGATAAAATTCAGTGTACCCCTACACCTCTCTTCCCTCTCATCCAGCAAGGTCTTTTGTCAAGATACCCATGGGTACCCAGATTCTGGTGTCTTCTTATGATTATAGAAAAATAAAGGATTTAAAGACCAGTGTTTACATGCACAGTTTTAAGAAAGCAGCACAGGTCCAATTCAAGAAGCATGACGGCGTCAACAAGATGGCAGAGTAGGAGGACCTGATCCGTCTTCCTGGCAGAGACAGACCAATCCAACCATATGAAAAGATTCCCTTTGTGAGAAATCCAGACATAAATCAAAATGCATCCCAGGCAAACATGAAACCAGACTCACTGAAGCAGTAGGGACATTCAGGAGACTCTTTTGTCAGAATTCCTACCCCCAGCATAGTACCAAAATGAACAGGAAGGTGCTCCCTAGCTCCCAGCTTTCCTACGGGATGTAAAGAGTTGGTTCAGTGTCTAGTACCCCAACTTTTCTGAGAGGGACCCCCCAAAAACTGACTTCTGCCTTGCCAGACTTAGAGTTCGGACAGATCCAGCTATTCAGGACTAGCAATTTAGACCTGCTCCTCCCCTCAGCTCAGCACAGAGTGAGCAGAGTTAAAAAAAAACCCAGTCACTTGCTTCCGTCTGGTAAGGGAAGAGTAGTCTAGACCGCCAGTGCTACAGCTTTCCTGGGGGTTTCCCAAAGGTCAAGATTCTGAGATGCCTGTCTGGAAGTGCTGACAGGACCTCATATAATCTAGCTGCCTGCGGACTGATAATATCAAAGAATTTTTTTTTAATTTATTTATATCATTGTTCATTTTTGTACAGTGTTTGACTTCTCCCCTCAGGTGTAGTCCCCATAAGTCTCCTGCCACCACGTCAGCCATGAACCATCTCCCTTGTGCTCTTCCCTCCCCTGTTTTGATCTCCCTTCCCCTCCCCTGCTCTTTGCAGAGACAGAAATTTGTGCTGGCACCATAGTTCCCTTCCTGTTTCAGAACAGAGCAAATAGATCTAAATAAATAAATAAAACCACTTCCCAGATTCTCCTTGGGTAGGGGAAGAGTTGGACGGAGTATCCAATGATCCAGCTTTTCTGGGTACCACCCAAGGAACTAGTTTTAGCCTTACTTGTCCCACTGCACTGACAGGGCCCAGCGTACCTTAGCCAAGAATGAAGAAAGCGGTTTGGATTAGCATGAAAGACTTGAGAGCCCCTGCCCTACCCCCAACCTGAATCTCTGGACAGACTGCTCAGTGAGGTCTTCTTCTGTGCTAGGTCAGTCTGTAAAGACTGGGAGAGGTAATTGATTTTGTCTATTGCATAGACACTAACACAGAGAGTCAAGGAAAGTGAAGAATGAGGCAGAGGTGTACAAATAACAAGATAAATCTTCAGGAAACAACCCCAATTGAGTGGCGTTATATGATTTATCTGACAAGGGATCCAAAATAACCGTCATAAAGATGCTTACTGAGCTCAAGAGAACAATGAATGAACAGAATCATTTCAACAAAGAAATGCTACCCAATATCACAGTTTTAAGCATCTCTTAAACAAAACCAAAAGAAAAGAGGCATGCATCTCAGTTCAGGGCCTGGGTGTGGCACGCCTTCTGCTCGGGGGCAGTCATCCGGGCCTGGTTTCCACCCCCTGGCTCTGCAGTTGGCCTGCATTCCCTCCGGGTTTGACAGTGGCAGAAATCGCTTTTAGTCCCTCCCACTTTGCCTTAGGAGAGGTGAGCCATAGCTAATCTTGCTTGTACTCTAGCTCCTGACCCCAGGAAGGAAAGGTCTTAGGCTTTCAGGCCCCCAATTCACCTTTCTTCCAGGTTCTACATTCACCTCTGAGATTTAGAGATGTTTGGTCCCCTGCTTGGTCTCCAGGAAATCATGTTCTGACTTTACTGTTCTCTGAACTTGTCATAAAATACTACACTGGGGATTAGACTTCTCTCTCTTGCGCAGCTAACACATTGTGGATTTGGTCCTTGCCTGCCTTTGTTTTTAATTAAGCCTTGGGGCCAAGTACTCCTCTAAGCCCATTTCCATTTCATCAGTTTTAATAATTCCCCTGACCTATTTTTCCACTTCTATCATCTTAAGCATTTGGGCCAAGATTTAGGCCAAGAAGTCTCCCTTGTTCCATGAAGAAGACTTGGACAGTTGCTAGTGAGGTTTCAACAAGTGTCTTAAGCTTCCTTTGCTATGCTTTCTCATCTGTGAAATGGTTGTTAAATTTGCCCTGCTCACTTCACAGGCTTATTATGGGGTTCATATGACATGAGAAAGTACTTTGAAAACTGAAGTGCTCTATACATGTAAGACTTTGTCCTTCAAAACAGCAGCTCAAGTTTCTTAAGTGGGATTTTACAGTATTAACTTACTTCCATGGATTTAGCCATTTTAGAACCACTTATAGAGCTTTTTGTCATATTTTCATTCCATTTCTGAAAACTACCACTTTTGTTTACTGAAAGACCATAACTCTAGGTGAAAAAGGACCTGTCTGCATAGTCTGGCATGGCTACAATTTAAAATCTACTAAGGTTTTTGCGCATCTGTGGGATTGCAAGACCTGTGTGTGACCCTAATGAGATAGTCGACGTGTTCGACAGGGAGAAGAGCCTCCTCTCCCCCTAAAAGGAAGGACTTGCTGCTCAGCTGCAGGGAGCTATCTCATGGTGTGCTTCAGCTTCAAGAGTCCCCTGGCCCAAGGTGGTACCCTCCCCATGCCTGCCGGATGACTGAGAATGTGGTCAAAGCCCAGCCATTCTGACCTGATGTGGACATTGTGGTGGGCAGCCCTCCATCCAGAGCCCCCCAGCAGATTGTTTGAGGATTTAGAGGACTCACTGAGTTAGGCTTTGCTCTCTGCCAGTCCTGCTTCCTCCCTCTGTCCTTCACAAATGCTGATCCCTAATCAACATCTTGCACCCCAATTCCAAAAAACCCAGCCTGTGCCAGTTAGCTGCAATGTGCTAGAAGGGTAGGGTGGGACAGGGTATGTCTATTGCAAACTAAGGGAAACAAAAAAAAAAGAGAGGGGGAAGTGTTGAAATAACACTGCGACAACCTCCAACAGCTCTGTGTTTAACAATGAACTGGTGACTCAAAGGTCTGCACCTATAATAGACGAAAATCTCTTTTAACCTGCCAAATTTAGACCAAAATCTCATGAGGGAAGTGATGATATCTATTGTTATTCCCTTTCCTACAGATAATATGATTCGGTGCTCTCACCTGCCAGTGCCAAAAATGCAAATACAAACTCAGAAAATGCAAATACCTACTGATTATTTTGCAAAAACCCTACTTAATATCAAATTACCCAGATCATCTAAATGCTAGCCAGAGTTCTATTTTTAGCTACCTTTAAGTGTGAGGTGAAAAAGAGAGTACCCTTTTCTAGAACTCAGGGTTTTCTTATTTCTCTTGGAAATGTGTTTACAGGCTAAGTGTGAGCCTGGTGGAGGTCAGAGATCATATGTAGTTTCTGTAGTGACAGAAACCATTGAAAATCTTGACAATAAAGATGAAAAGTAATCTTTGAAAATGAAAATGTGTCATCTACCAACCCCCTCCACATACTGCACACACTTAAGACCCCCTCACTGGCTTCCCATTGGTCTTACAATAAGGTTCCAGCCCTATGAAGTCCCACCCCAGAGTCTGGCCCCTTACTCCACCTTCAGTCTTTTTCACTCCCTCTCCTGCGGAGCCCCATGCTCTGGGCAGCTACACTGACTTTCGAATAAACTGTGGTACCTCCTGCCACAGGCTCTCCCCTCTGCATATAACTCTCCCACCCATACCTCCACCTAGTGCATGCATGACCACTCACTCATTTTCAGATTCCAACCCAAGTACCACTAGTTTCTCAGAAAAGCCTTCCCTGACTCTACACTCCATCTCTAGGATAGATTTCTCAGTGATATGAGCTCACAGACTTATTCTCCATTACTTCAGGGTATTCATCTCATCATCTCATTTATAATTATACCCCCTTGTCAGTATTTACTGGTTAAGTTCTGTCTCCCCATTTAGATTATAGGCTTTAGAAAGGCAGGAGTGGTATATAGTTTTGCTCTCTGTCCTATTCTGAGTTCCTAAAAACGGTTCCCAGCAGATAGCAGGCACCCAATTACCGTTTGTTGGATAACACTGGTGAACAGTGAGATCATTACTGACTTAAAAAGGCCCTAATCTGTAGTATCTTGGTGTGCTGAACATGAATATAACCCTGAAAATTTTTTATTAGCTCTTGTTTTGAAGATATTTTATGTAACTCATTTTATGTTTCACCGGGTAAATTTATCCAGTAGGACTGCAACAACATCCTAAATCAGCCTAGAAGGATGTAATATTGCATCGCATTGCATAATACCATCATGCACACATCATCCAGAGTTGATTGCATCATTTTCTGATGCATTGCAATACTACTGCCAGGCAGCTGCTGAAGTAAGCTGATGTCAGCAGTGCACTATAGAAAGCCCTGTCAGAAAGGTTGAGCATTGAAAATATTTCAGACATTCTGCAAGACAGTTTAGGCTACTGTTCCATAGAACTGTTATTATTTTATCTATTTAGGCACAATACAGAACAGTAATACCTCGAAAGTGTGTTAAGAGCATGGACAATTTCTGCTCTAATTGTGGGGAAGTGACATTTGCCAACCAGAAGTAAAGTATCACTTCTCAAGTGAAGAAGGCTTATCATCTTGACTTTGGATGCAAGGTTGGTGACCAACACAAGCCTTGGACCCCACATATATGCTGTGCTACATGTATAACACAGCTTTCACAGTGGTTAAATGGCAAAAGACCATCAATGCTGTTTGCAGTCCCCATGGTGTGGAGAGAGCCAAGCAACCACATAAAAGACTGCTACTTCTGCTTCGTTCCTCCTCTTTCCGGTGGAATAACGAAGCAAAAGAAGTCGAGAATAGTCTACCCAAACATTCTCTCTGCATTGAAATGACCGGTTCAACAACTTGCTGGCAGGGTGATGCAAAACAAGCATGGAATGCTTTTCGCCTAATGTCTACAAACTTTCTTGGGAATGTTAGGGCAGAAAACTACAAGGACCTAGTAGAAGACATGCTGATGCAGTATCAGAAACTTGGCTGCAATATGTCTCTAAAGATCCACTTCCTTCATTCCCATCTGAATTTCTTCCCTGAAAACTGTGGTATGGTTAGTGATGAACATGGCGAACGTTTTCATCAAGATATTGCCTCAATGGAACAAAGATACCAGGGAAAATGGCCCACTACAATGCTGGCTGACCACTGCTGGACACTCCCCAGAGATGCTCCTGAACAGCTGTACAAGAGACAAGTGAAGAAATCTAAGAAGTAGTCTGTGACTTGATTTTTTTACAGGTATTAATCGTAGGCCTGTTACTATTGGCGTGCATTTCGTGATGTAAACATCCATTTATTGCAAATTACAAAAAAAACTAGATCCATCCAAAATTAGAATTTCACTGTCCTATTCATGTCGAGCACATACAAATTGATAGGAAATGACTTATTTTATTTCAGTAACGTGACTTTTGTAAAAATTTGTTGACCAGTGATTGGCATGCATTTCATGATGTAAACATCCATTTATCGCAGATTCCAAAAAAAACTAGAGCCAAAATTAGGATTTCACTGTCATATTCATGTCGAGCACATAAAAATTGATAGGAAATGACTTACTTTATTTCAGTAACCTGACTTTTGTAAAAATTTTTTGACCAGTGTAATTGAGTAAATTAATGGATGGAGGAATGAGTGGACAACTGAAAGAAACTGAATTTGGCTGGGTAGCTTGAAGACTTGAGGTTAAAATGTAGAAATGGGAATTAAAACCAGAGGCAGTTGGGAGGAAAATGTGTATGGTGATAACTATTAGGGAGACTTTGCCCCTAATCCCTGGCAAAAGAAAGGGGTAGGGAACAGGAGGCAGCAAAATACCATCAGAAGTCACAGCATAGCTACCAACCTCATCAGAGAGAACTGAAATACCCACGTTCCAGACCACAGAGAAAATGAAAATTATTCACTTTACAATCAGAAGAAAATGCTGTGGAGTTAAAGTTGAACTATATTCTTGAATTGGATTTTATTCTCCAGGGCCCTAAAGTTAACCAGCTGGAATCATTTTTTAAGGACCATTCTATTTAACCTTTGGAAACGAAGCATCTGCCCTTAATGGAAAAACTACTTCTCATTGTAAAGACAGTACACAATGTTCTAGCTTCTTTGGTCTCCAAAAAAGGAAATTCATATATCTCGCTGTGTCTTCACTGTATCTTGAACCCCCTATGTCAACAAAACAGGCCAGATTAATAGCTAATTTTTTTTAATAATAATAAGTAGAAAGTGCAGGCCCATCTTGAGAAATGCTAGGAAGGCAGTCTACAAAGACATCTCTGCCTTTTAAGAAGTCACAACCAGAAAAATGAAGGTTCCCTCTTAACCAACCTCTAAGGCACTGTATGCAGACGAGAGGCCAAGTTGACCACACTTTCAAAAGCTCTGTTCCTCAGAAAGAATCAACAAAGTGTGATTAGCTAATCAATTGAATAATTAAATATTCCTGCTTGGCACACATTTCTTCAGTGAGGGAAACAGTAAGGAGAGTCCATGCCTTAAACACATTCTAACCCAACTTATGAGCTAAGATCTGAAAGAACTAAGATACTGGTCAACAGCACAAGTCACAAGGCAGCCCGTAGCCAACAGCACTGAGAGCCACTGAACACTTACTGTACGCCAGTGCTTTACAATATTTTCTCATTCATTGTCTTCAAAACCCTTGTGAGATTATCATCTCTTATGAGAAGATGAGTAAATACCCCAAGACTCATCCTTAAAACCGGGTTTCAAGCTCAGGTCTACCCCACGGTCCACTGTCCATGCCACAAGTCTTTCCTACATCCTAAGAGGGCAGCATTGTGGCCTGTAGTTGCCACTTAAAACCTGGCTGGTTCCAAGTAGAGCTGAAATTCCACTTCTTCTGGCTCTGGGCACTGGACTCAGGGGCTTGGGTTGGGTGGGGAACAAGTATCTGGCTATCCTCACTCTCCATTAGACAGGCACCATCCAAGGAAGGTGGTGTCAGCTCTGTGGCATAAACCCTAACATTGATAACAGGTTGATTCACATAGAAATATCCCACTATCCACCCTCATACTCATTCATTTGTTTATTCACTCATTCAGCAGGTAATTGTGAATGACATGTCAAGCCAGGGACTGTGCTAGTGCTGGGGAGACTGGGTCAAACAAGATGTGACCCTAACCTCATGAGTCTTTGTTGATGGTGGGCACTGGCCAGTTAACAGTCACTGTAATGAATGCTAGGATAAAGAGACGCTCAGGAGGCTCCTGGCTCTCCAGCTGCTCACACTGCAAATGCTCATCTTGTTCATTTCTGTACCGCCAACACCCATCACTGTGCCCAACACAGAGATGCTCAGGAAATTTTGGCAAATTAAATGAAGAGATTACTGGGGCTGAGCCCCAACTGTTTCTCTGTGGTTTCTGCGGTTTGGACCAAACCTGACAATAGGCATCCTAAGCCTGGATAAAAAGAAGGAAGGAAGAATGCTTGTCAATTCTCTAAGTAGTTCACAGTACGTTAGAGTTGGGAAGAAACAGACAGTTGTCTGCATCATCTCCACCCCCTCCTAGCCATCCTGTCCCCTTCACTGGGGTCCTTCACGAACCACTTGGAATTTCCTCCTTTCCTAATTCCTCCTCAACCCCTCATAGTCAAGCTGGTCAATATTCCTATGAAAACTTGAGTCTGGACCTTAACAGAGCTTCTGATTGAGATATAACTTCAGTTTTCTTTTGCTTCCTCAAAGGTCCTACCTTGCCTCTTACTGGTGAGTAGAGACGAACAAATCTACCACCACCCGGGCTTTCTCTTCTGTGCCAAAAATCCTTCCTCAGGAATTGAAATGCAGATTTCTGGAGAAGATGGTTACAGAGCTCCGATCACCAGTAAGTTGCTTGCTCCCTCAACCTCCCGATTCCCCCAAGTGCTGAAACTGCCCCTGCCCCGTGCTGGAGGAAGTTCTTTCTCCTTGACAGCTCCAGCTGCTCTGATTTGCAGGCGGCCGCCTCACTCTCTGAAGTAAGGGGCTGTAGAAACAGTAATCTTGGCTTCTGGTTGAGATCTTCCCGTACCACTGCCGCCTATTGCAGGCCTGGGGGACCCTGAGAGGCAGAGACATTCTGCAGAAAGCTGAGAAAGACAGGTAGTGAAGAAGTTCTCTGAGCAACCTGAGCAGTGTCTCTGCATTTAGGGAACAGTGGTCCTGGAGGCACAGCAAGCATCTGAGCTAACCAGAAAGGGACGGCATTGTAAAGAGAAAGTGTGAGGCAACTGCCCACTCAAGCAGGGCAGTAATGGTAGGTCCAGAAGGGGCTGGCCAGAGTCTCTAGCCTTTCACCAGAGAGTACCTCAAAATCCAGCCCAGGGAGTGCTGGGACATTCTCAGAGCCACTCCCCCCACCCCCAGCTGAATAATGACAGAATGGGGCTAGAGATAGCTTTCATAGTCCCACTCTCTGGTTTTGTCTCGTCCTGTGGCCTCATTGGGTATCTCATCGGGTGGTGCCTGAGCAGCCCAGAGGGACAGGCCGGTGGGGAAGGGTTGGGTTTTCCTGATTCAAATGGGTGGCCTTTTCAATTCTCCAACACCAACTATCTCTCTGTCTCTATCCATCTCCTTCCTGGGAGAGATCCACCAGGTCTTCAGTGGTCAGGCAGAAGGAGTCACCCGTAGCCTGGGACTCCGCCAACAGACCTCTCAGGGACAGTGGGCATGTGCCTTGGCGTCTGGCCATGCTGATCCTCTTCAGAGACTCAGTGTGGGGGAAGACGAGAGGCGGAATCCAGTAACTTCTCAGGCCATAAGAATTCCTGCTCTCCCCCTCAGTCTGACCCTCGCTCTGCTTGTCTGAGCCATGGTAATGCCCACGGCAGGGCAGCAGGAAAAGGAGGGAGAGGCTGGTTTGCTTGGCTGGGCACGGGGAGTGAGTCCTGCCTGCCCCTCCTCCCCGGTCTGTCTCCACTAGCTCTTCTCCCCCTCTCCACCCGCCCGTCCCTCTGGGCTGCTTGGGCGCCACCACTACTGTCCCCAACCCGCCCCGCTAGCCGAGCCAAAGGGCTGCGTGACTCACGGCGTTGCCACCAGCCCACGGCTTTTGCCCCCGTGTATAAAGGCTGCCGGGTTGGGAGGCTGTCTAGCCCTGCCCGGCCCCAGGCGCATCAAAGCATGGCCCGAGGCGCCGAGCGAGGCCGTACAGGCGCGGGCTGGGGACTACGCGGCGCCCTGGTCGCGGTGGCACTGCTCTCGGCGCTCAATGCCGCGGGCACTGTGTTCGTACTGTGCCAGTGGCGCGGGCTGAGCGCAGCGCTGCGCGCGTTGGAGGCGCAGCAGGGCCGGGAGCAACGCGAGGACAGCGCCCTGCGCGCCTTCCTGGCGGAGCTGAGCCGCGCGCCTAGCCCGGCGCCCGCTCCACCCGCGGACCTCACGAGCGCGGCGCGCAACAAGCGCAGCCACGGCGGAGAGCCGGCGCCACACGTCCGCGCCGAGAGTCACGACATGCTGATGATGATGACCTACTCCATGGTGCCGGTAGGAGGGGGCTTGAAAGTGAAGGGAGAGGACCCAGATGCCCGCCTTTCCCTGGCTAGGCAGCTAGGTGCAGTGGACGGAGGGCTTTGGGTGTGAATCCAGCTGGGGACTTCACCCTGGCAGGCACCTTAGCCCTCTGGGGTCCTAATCTGTTCAGTGGGGGAGGGCTTGAAGAGGTAAGTCTTCCATTTCTGATGTCCGTTGAGTCTCCAGGTAACCGAAGGGCATAGACAAGGAGTGTTTGTAAAACTACTTTCCTTCCTAACATGGGACAGAAGTTTTCACCTTCCGGTGAGAAGGGGGCTACACCAATCCCCAGGCTCTGCCCGTGCAACCGGCTATCCTTCCACCACCCTCCGGGCCAACTGTGCTTTCCTTCTGTTCTCCCCCTAAATCCGGAGACCTTTCAGAAAGAGTGCAGCTTTCTTCAATGAAGGGATTCTTTCCCTGGCATAATCCAGTGGTCTGGCTTTTCACCTTTTCGCCATGGCCCATCCCCATGAGATTATTGACCTAGTTGTCTTCATTTACGTGAAAACAAGCAGCCCTGATTTTAGCAACCACCTGAGACCTTGATCCTGAGAAAGTTGTTCTTTGGTCAAAAGTGGGTTCCAAATGGGAGAGATCAACATTGAGCAATTTTCTTAAAATTCATCGTCAAGCTTCGGTTCAAACTTGGGCTGGGAGGAGTATGTGGAACTCCAGAAATTATGTGTATGTGCACTCATGACCCCTACAGAGAGTTTATAGCTTTTTGTTAGCTTCTCAAAGGAGTTCCATTGCCCCCCTCCCCCAAAAGGCTCAAGAAACACTACTGTAAAGACGTCTTTTAAAGCAAAGCCTCAAAAATCGTTTTAAGTTTCTTTGCTTTTGCTGATTTTAATTCAGTAATTATATAACAACTACGTTTAGATCACATTGCAGTTCCCCATTCCATTTCATGATCCTTGCACTTGATCTTAGCCAAAAGGCCAAGAAGTGAACCATTTTATGATGCTTGGTCTTATTTCACTTATAATTACAAAGATTTCAGTTCTGTCATCTCAAGTCAAGTGTGAACTATACTTCAGAATCCTAGGTATTTGACGATAAATCCATTTAAATAGGCCATTGTCACAGAAACTTTTAAATATCTTACATATGCAGAAATGCACTTTTAAAGGGAAACAGGAGTATAACACACCTGCAACTCATCTTTTGAGAGCAATTGACATTTCTTTCCTGGCTTCAGTTTTTACCGATGTTATCATTTAGAAATCCTGGCCTCAGCAAAAAGTTCAAAAAAGACCTCCCCTTAGGGAAACCTGGCTTTCTCTGGACTCTACTGTGCATGCCAAGGGTTTTTTGAAACCTTCTAAGGATACATCTGAGCATCAGCACTTTGTATTTTTTTTTAAAGATTTATTTATTTATACATACAAGCTGGGGTACAAGCCAGAGGTGTGGGGTGGCGAGAGGGTTCACCAGAGACAGAGTGGGGAGCAGAACAGGCAGATCAGAAATACACTGCTGAGGGGAGCAGCGGGCGAGGCAGAAGAGGTCTGCCGCACCATGTGGGAATCTCCCTGGCCGGGCGTCGAACTCGCATCGCTGCTGCCGACAGCTCCACAGCGCAGCGCCCAACCGCTGCGCCACCTGGGAGGCCCTGCTGACTTTTCTCTTGAGACTGGTTCTCAAACAGTAAACATAAGGATCTTGTAGGCACACATTTAAATGCAGATTTCAAGGCCCTGCCCTCTGATTTATAGACTCAATCTCCAGGATCTGTTTTCTTAGGATGTTCCCTGACCCCCATTCTCCCTGACCGCCTCCCTCCCTGGGTGAGTATGACGCAGGTGGTCCCAGTTACACACTTGAGAAATGCTAGTCTGGACTACTGCTTGTCTAACTCTCATGCACATGTGAATATATTGGCGATCTCGTGGAAATGCAGATTCTGGTTCAGAGGGTATAAGATGAAGCCCGAGATTCTGCATGTGACAAGTGCCCACTGCTGCCTGACTGCTGGCCTGAGCAGCACTGTACCATGGCTCTAGAGCAGTGGCGGCATGCTGGCATCACCTGGGGACATTTGAACTTTACTGATGCCTGGACCCCACCCCCAGAGAATCTAATTGTTTTGAGGTGCAGCCTGGAACACCAGGGAGGACCTTGGCATCCATCCTTTCCTGTGATAGTCAGCATCTCACTGTGACACTGTGACACCCCACCCCAAGGTCTCTTCTTCAGGAAGAGAAACTGAATTTATTGCTGAGAAGCCTTTTACTTTTTTTTTTTTAAGCAATATTCTCACCTTTGCACAGTTTTCTCATAACAAAGATTTATTCACATGAGGAAACAATTTTAGAAAAGAAATTATTTCCTGGGGCGCCTCTGATAGAAAAGTTGCTAAGAGAACTATTGAGTCTACAGCATGGAGGCTGGTGTGCACAGCTCTCACAGTTGAAATCTGCCCCTCCCCAGCCCTTTATGCAGCTCCTATAGACTTGAATGAGGGTGAGATCACAAGTCCCCCCACCTCCAGGTCCTATGTCCTTAGAGATCCAGGAACAAACAAGCTGTATGTACACCAACAGCATTTCCAAAGCCTTCCTTTCAAAATGGTTCATTTATCCAAGATGAGCCTCCTCAGACTAACTCTTCAAGGTTCTGTGCTTCTGGTTGAAAGTACATCAACTCAGCATGGTAATTCTGGTTAGCACATTCTGACCAGGAACTGGTTGGCAACTGTAAATGACTTTGTTAAAAGGATAAGATGGCTAATTGCTACTTAAATACAGTTAGTATGGTACAGCCAAACACATTAAATTTTTTAAAACAAGTGGGCACTTTGCAGAAAAGTAACAAATGGAGTTCTGGTATCACTGAGCTAGACCAGTAGTGAGAACCCACGGCCAGGAGCCCCTGCAGGAGAGGCGCCTGTGTAGCTTCAGTCCTCCTCCACTCTCCTCTCAGCACCCCCCACCCCCACCCCAAGCTGTTCTCTCTCATCCCACACCCCATTCTTCAGGGGTCACCTTCACTGATGTTCTTTATCATCCTGCCTGAAACCTGGAGTTGAGCTCCCAGTAGGGAAAAAGTTTTACCTCTCAGTACACACCTTCACAAGGTCTGAATGGATCAAAGATTTACATTTTTAGGAAGATGAAGCTCTAAAATTACTAGAAGAAAATATGAATCAATTCACTTTCAATTTTGCAATGAAGACCTTTCTTCTAAACTATAATTTAAGAGTCAGAAGCAAGCAGTAAATTAGTACACTTAACTGCATTTAAAAAGCACACACAACAGAACTTAGGCATGCCAGACAACAACATACACACACACAAAGGCAAAACATAAATGACAAACTGGAAAAAAGTATTTGCATGTTGGGGCCTCCCTGGTGGCGCAGCGGGTTAAGCGCAGCACTGTGAAGCTATCCAGAGCCATTGTAGCATGAGTTCCATGCCCCGCAGGGAGCTTCCGACATGGCACAGCAGACCTCTCCTCCCTCGCGCCCTGCTCCCCTCAGCAGTGAACTTCAGTCAGTCAGCCTGTTCTGCTCCCTGTTCTGTCTCTGGTGAATCCTCTCACCACCCTACACCTCTGGCTTACACCCCAGCTTGTATGCATAAATAAATAAATCTTTAAAAAAAAAGTCAAAACTTTAAAAAAAAGTATTTGCATGTCATATCATTATCATTACAGGGGTAGTTTTTGAATATGTATAGTGCTCCTAGAACTTGATAAGAAAAAAAATAGGAATTTAATAGGAAAATTAGTAGCAGAAATAGGAATCCAATAGAAAAATGGGACAGTTCTTAGGAAAGCAAATACAAATGTCTCTTAAATGCAAATACAAATGTCTTTTAAATGCATGGGGAAAGAGCCATTGATTGAAAATGTAAATTATAATTGCCTTGAAATATGATTTTTAGGACCTGTCAGGCTGTTACAAAAGCAAAGGCCTAATGACAGATTCTTTTGGGGAGAAGGTGAAGGGAAACAAACATGCCCTGTTCCTGTTTGGAGTGCAAAATGGTACAGGCCGTGTGGAAGGCAATTTGGGATATCTGAAAATATTACACACACATTTACTCTTTAACCCAGTAATCTCACATGTGGGAATTTATGCTGCAACAGACTTTATCACCCATAAAATGACATACACATAGTTATTCATTTAAGAATATTAATACAAGCAAAGTCTACAGCATTTCCATACAGCACTAGTTAAGTCAGTTGACATAAATTACCACTGGGATATCAAGGGAGATTCTGTATGTACTGCTCATAGAACAATCCCTGGGATCTGTGCTAAGTGACAGAAGCAAGAGAGAGGAAAATTTATATTATATTACCTGTGTAAGGAAGAGGGGGAAAAATAAATGCAGAAATTAACAGAACTATCTAGGGAGGGTGGGGGAAAGGTGGGAATGAGCCTCTCACTGTATAGCTTTGTGTATTGCTTTGACTTTGGCCATGCAGTCGTGTTACTGTCACTGTGAATGAAAAAGCCACAAGCACAAGGTCACATGGCAGCTCTCACTAGGCTGGGGAGTAATAGGTCGCGGCAGGGATTGTGCTGGCCTAGGTTCAAGTGGCCCTTCACTGATCGTTGCTAGACAAGAACCAGGGCCCAGTGTGCCCAGTCTTTTGATTTTTTTCAAGAGAAGTGAAAAGTTTGACTCTTAGGTAAAATCTCATGGCTTTTAACTTACTTATTTTTATTTTTGCGTAGAAGAACTGGGGATAGGCCAGAGGTGGGGGGTGGGTGAGGGGATTCACCAGAGACAGAGTAGGGAGCAGAACAGACAGATCCACTGAAATACACTGCTGAGGGGAGCAGCGGGCAAGACAGGAGAGGTCTGCTGCACCATGTGGGTCAGCTCCCTGGCTGGGGATTGAACGCACGCCATAGCGGTGATGGTGCTGAGACTCAACCCTGAGGCCACAAGGGAGGCCCCCTCTCATTGCTTTGAGACACTGACAACCATTTAAAAGAAATTTTAATTGGCTGACAGTGCGCTGGCCCAGCAATGCTCACATTGTTGTTAGGGGCCATGGTAGGGCTTCCTAACTTAGTTTTCAGCAGACTCATCTTAAAATTATGAGTGGTTTGGAACAAAAATGGCTTTATTAGTTCAACCACAACTCTATGCCTACCCTAAACACACACACACACACACACACACACACACACACACACACACACACACAATTTCCCAGCCCTGATTCTGAAAGGATAGTAGTATCTGTGCCTTTGTTACTGTTATTGTTGGCTGAATGGAGATTTCTTGTGTTTGCTTAGTTTGGCTCTCATTTTGTTTGTTTTGTTTGCTGTTTCTAAAAATCAACTGCACCTTCAGTGAATGGAGATTTCCTGTCACTGTGACTTTTCAAAAGCATGTACTCCTGTTCTCTTAGTAGCTCTCAAAGAGGAGATTCCAGCTGTGTTAAGCAGTAAATGCATTACTGTAACAAGCACAGCTTTTGATGATAACTACTATGAGGTCCATTTATTTGGATCTACAGCAACCCCATCCCCTGTAGTCGCAGCTCTGGGTCATGGATGATACGTTTCTTTGAGGGCCCTAAATTGACTGTGCCCGGACTTACTGCCCTTTCCCAGCCCTCGGACCAGGTCACTTCCAAGTGGTGTAAAAGCTGAAGATTTAGCCCAGGGGTCAGCAAATTATGACCTATGGGCCAAATCTGGCCTGTTCCTTGTTTTGTGCAGCCCATGAAGAATGATTTTTACAAATGGTTAGGAGGAAAAAATTAAAAGAAAAATAATATTTTGCGATACGAAATTCAAATTTCAGTAGTCAAATGGAAAGTTGTTGAAGCACAGCCATGCCCATTTGCTTACATATCATCCATGGCTGCTTTCAGAGAGCAGCAGAACTGAGTAGTCGCGATAGAGACCATGTGGCCCACAAAACCTAACATATTTTCTGCTCAGTCCTTGACAGGAGAAGTTTGCCAACCCCTCATTTAGACTGTAGGTTACTGGAATGAAAGGGTACCAAGGTGGTCTCTCTGGAGAACTCACACTACTAAATCAGAACTGTTTTAGCATTAGGTTAACCCAGGGCTTTAAGACCTGGCCAAGGAAACTGAACGCAGGACAACTGACCTGCGTGTGTGGTTCCTCTCTTGAGGGAGGCTGTGGGGCTGAGGCAGGCTCTCAAGCCTTGCTGCATGAGGCTGGCTTCCCAAGTCAGGAGCAGTCAGAGTCAGGACAGCTTTTAACCACCCATTAACCTCAGATCTAGGCCTTGTTTCAAACGCCATGTGTTTTTTTCAGTTGAAAGAGAAGGACTTACACCCCATTAGGTCTTGTCATATGGAATGGGCCCTGGTGAGGGATCAGAGGCCTTATAGACTAGGAACAGAGAGCAACTGATGGCCTAAAGCAGCAAGTGCACACAGGTACTTGGCATGTCACACCTGGCATTGTGGGTTGTTTGCAGGGGTTAGTTTGCAGCTATTGCTGCCTGACAGTTAAGGTCGGGAGGAGAACTTGAAGCCCTCATCTCTGCTATAACTGTGTCTAGTGTTGGTATGGTGACCACATCCATAAAACTAGTTCAGGTCATGTCTCAGGTCACAGTGGTTCGTTGAGGTGACAGGAGAGAGCTAATCACCTTGTTCCATCCTACACAAACTTTCTTTTTGAAGACCTATATTGTACGTAAAGTAAAACTTTCAGTGTTGATATGTCCTGATCATAGTTCTCTAAGAACATATGTAAGGAATAAGTGAGTCAATAATGCTGTGTACCTGGATCCATGAGGACACGTGAATGCTGCCGTGACCACACGAATGGCATTAGATCACTTGGACCTGCTCCCAGATTCGGAAGCTCTTGAAAGCCTCCAGCCACAGCAGCCGAAGTGAGGGCAGCAGGAGCAAGTCTGATGCACTTTTACTGTCTGAACGGGGTGGGGTCTTCCAGGGGCCTGCTGAATTGTCCAGTCTTGCCTCCTCTGCACCAGTCTCCTTCCTTTTCTTCAACCTTTACTGCCTCTGTGCCAGGGATAAAAGGAATTCTTCTCTTTAGAACGCAAAGCCAATTTCTCCTCCAGAGAAGTGGCATTGCACTCTGGGGACAATATCCCAGCCCAGCCCCGCGCTGCCCACGAGACCACAGACTGAAAGCCCTGGGCAGAGGGGCTATTCTGGGACCCTCAAAGCCAAAGTCCTCCGGGGTCACGAGCTGTTCGTCATCCTCTGTGCCTTGCCCCTGCTCTCTCCATAGCGAGCCCAGACTTCACATGCGGCTGCTGGCCCCTTCAGCCCTGTGAACCTGCCCTTAATTTGGGCAGCCACAGATTTATTCCTCACTCCCTGATGCTCCCCTGAGCTAGGTTGTGGTGAGCAGTGTGGAGCTGGGAGTCAGACAGATTCACACCCCTGATTCCCCAGCTTGATAGCTGGGCGACCTGGAGCAAGGCTTTTAACTTCTCCAAGCCTCTGTTTTCTCATCTATAGGCTGAGATAGTGTTGCGGCCTACCTCGCAACACTTAAAACTCTGTTAAGAGTTTTAAGGGAAATGATAGAGGTAGTGCCTGTCATAGTTAGGTTCCCAATCAGGGTTCCTTGTCGCTGTCAAGATTAAGCACTGTTATGTCATCGCTAGCCCTGTGTGTCCTGTGCTCTTGATGTCGTTTTAGAGTCAATGGATTTGAGAGTGGAGCAGGGTCCTTGGGTTCACTCTGGAAAAGGTTTCACCAGAGCTCCCTTCGGTGGCACGTGGCGAGTTTCTTCTCCACGAGACAGAGGCTCAGTTATACTTAAAGAACAGGTTTATTAGGACAAGGAAGTAAAGGACACTTGTGCAGACATAAGCGGGCAGAAAGAGCTGCCCCGCTGAGGGGCAAGTTTGCTAAGAGAGGCCTGCATGGTGCAGGTCACGGGCAGACAGACAGGCTGCTGCCCTGCAGAGGGACAGAGTTGGTAAAGGAAAGCACCTGCGTAGGCACAGGTGGGCAGAGAAAATGGCTGCCCTGAATTCTTGCACAGATGGCACCAATAGAGCCTTCTTTCAGTTGGGAGGGGCTCATCTTCGAGGATGGCTGTCTGTTTACTGGCTAGCTAGAATTAGAAAAGAGACTGGATATTCTGTAATGGGCTCAATCTCTATATCTTTGCCCCTAGACTGCCGTCTAGCTCCTACCTATGCTTTGTAACTTAGGAGCTGGCACCTAGGGATTGTGCTCATGGTTATGTTGATTTCTTCTACCCTCCACTTTCTTGTGTGGGTCTAATTCTAATCTTATTTTGCGTTATATCTCCTCCATCATTCCCTCCTTCCCCCGCCCCCGACCATGTCCGGCTCAAAATCTTCTGTGGAGTTAAAGGGAGGTGGTCCGTTTTCTGTAGCTGCTTCCTGCTGATAGGGACATAGAGATGGCCCTACCTGAGAGGGCCTGAGGGATATGGTCTCCCTAACACTAGTCCCTGAGCTACTTATTGTTGGTTTTGAAAGGAGGCCCATGGAGTCCAAGGAGTGGGGTGTCTGGACAGGCTGATTTTCTTCTGTGGGTTGGCTGTGTTCTGCAGAAGAGTTTAACTTGAAGTGCTCCCCCTAGGTTAGAAGAAACAAATTTGATTATGAGATTGTGTATGTAAAGTTTAAAGAGAGTGAGAAAGATAGAAGTGGCTAAGGGCCCTCGTTAACATGTACAGTCATTTGGGGCCAGCCCTTGGATGACAGGTTTACTAACAAGATGAGCAGTAAACCAGTTAGTTTTAGGGTTGTGACATGAGAACAGATTTTACCAGATAAATAACCCATTTTTGGAGCATTGTTGGACTAAAAAGAATATCGATGGGATATTTGCTCCTAGCAGAGGAGCTGTTTTAACGCTCACGTGTCTCTTGGAAGGGCAACACCCACCAGGGAGCCCTGAAGTGCTGGAATGAGGCATGTAGCCTCGAGCTCAGCAGGAGGTATGACTTGCTGTGCATGTAGAGTTAGTGAGCCCAGTGGAAACTACTAGTTCTCAGCTTTGTTAGGGACACAAAGTGTCATGAGCAAGATCACCCTGAGTTTAGTCGGGATCTTAGGAAAGTTAGGTGAGCTTTAGAGTTAGGAGTATTGAGGGTCTGTAGTCCACCCTCTTAAACGTTAAGGTTTTACCCGAGAATGAGGAATCCAAGGTTTTGTATCCTCCAGTTTTGAGGCAAAGCAGGTATTAGAAAAAACCCCTTTTGGTCTTCAGGATGATGACTACTTGAAGCTTTCAGAAGCACCATTTATGTAAAAGTAGGTCTGCAGGAGACTGAAGTCTGTTAGAAGCAAACTTATAAAAAGATTAAATGGTTAGATATAAAAAGTGTTAGTCCTATCTGTAGGTAGAAGAGGACTAGAAAAGTTCTTAAGTTACTGAAACATGAGTAGTAATAACAGAGTAGAGGGTGGGTGGATTGGTATCTCTGTGGTTTTCCATCTACTCCTACTATATTTTGTGAAGGGCAGGTAGAGAATGCTGGGTGAGTATAGAGTAAGTGGCTCCCGTACCAATCAGAAAATTAATGTTTTACCTGCGACATCCAGGGTTCCCCTAGGCTCAGTCGTAGAGGTGGTCAGCTGGGGAGCCGGCGGCGTCCTTGGGCCCTGGGCCCTGTCACTCGTCGTCCAGGAGGTAGGCAGGAGGCAGGCAGGAGGCAGGCTGGCAGCGGAGGGACTGGTCCCGCCTCCCTACGGAGAAGGGGACAATCCCTTTCTCAGAGGCCTCCCTTTTGCACCTGGGGCACGGCCCAGATGGATCTCCAGGTTGTGTGCAATTGTTGCTCCAGTGTTCAGACTTGTTGCACCTGTAACATGGGGCTGTTGGCGCCCCTCCTTTGTAGGTCATCTTCTGTGTTCCCGAGCCTGGGTAAGCCTGGGTCTGCAGGGTGCTGGCAGTGGTGGCACCTATTAATTGAGCCTGTCTTTTTTCACTCACCGCAGCCTTCTTTTACTTTTTTAGCCCTTTAGGTTGGTCTCTATTAAAGATTTTATTTTTTTTTTTTAAGATTTATTTTTTTATTTATACATACAAGCTGGGGTACAGGCCAGAGGCACGGGGCGGCGAGAGGGTTCACCAGAGACAGAGCGGGTAGCAGAACAGGCAGATCATAAATACACTGCTGAGGGGAGCAGCGGGCAAGGCAGGAGAGGTCTGCCACGCCATGTGGGATTCTCCCTGGCCGGGCGTCGAACTCGCGTTGCCGCTGCCGACAGCTCCAGAGCGCAGCGCTTAACCGCTGCGCCACCGGGGAGGCCCTCTATTAAAGATTTTAAAAGCCACTTTTAAGAGCTGATGTG
Organism: Scalopus aquaticus; assembly: GCA_004024925.1. Classification (NCBI taxonomy): domain Eukaryota; kingdom Metazoa; phylum Chordata; class Mammalia; order Eulipotyphla; family Talpidae; genus Scalopus; species Scalopus aquaticus. The sequence goes on from PVIJ01008906.1 coordinate 29,733, forward strand.
GCCGAGTCTGGGGTCTCTTTTTAGTTTTTGGAACTTGTCACGTGCCGCCGAAGGGAGCTCTGGTGAAACCTTTCCCAGAGTGAACCCAAGGACCCCGCTCCGCTCTCAAATCCGTGGACTCTAAAATGATGTCACTTTCATAATCTCACTTCTGGGTCTGCTCTTTATCTCCAGTGCCTTCAGAATGCCAGGCTCTCCGTGCCTTTTATCTGTGCTTCTGGCAGCTGCTGCTGAGGGATACTGTCTGCCCTCCTTAAGCCAGAGGCATCACACCAATCAAAATCTTGTCATTGGCAACAATATAGTTACCCCAGAGATGGCAGTGGGGCTACTTCAATAATTGAGGATCGCTGAGAGCCCCCACTTCTGCATGGCCACTGATGATGATGGGTTTAACTCCCAATAAAAGGGAGTCATATTCACGTGCTTTCTGACTGGCTCAGCTATTGTCAACTTTCGTTGTTTACTATTGGGAACAGTGCTGAAAAAGCTTTTGGATGTTTTTGGAAAGTTGAGGAAAATGTGAGTAGAAGGTAAGTCAAAAACTTCTAAGGAAGGAGAATAATTTACTTTTTAGGGGGCGCATCTTCTCTAGGATACGGAATATGTAGGAGCGAACAGAATAGCTTTCAGATTGAATTACCAGAAAAAAGACACTCTTTTTTTTTTTTTTCCTCTACATTTTTTAAACTCCTCTCCTCCCTCCAAGAAATCCTTGGCCAAATCTAGTTGACATTCAAGCTTAATTTACATGCATTTTATCTACAGACTAAAGGTCATGTTGTGTGAAATAAGCCAAAGCTTTTTAGGTTGTGATTTTGCTACAAAGGGAGCATTTTTCAGCCCATCAGTTGCTTTTATATAGCTCTTTGGGTTTTAACAGTTCTGTATTTTAAGTAGACATAATTTGCTTCACGTTTAACTAAAGTTCAGGATGTAATTTTCTGTACTGAAAGGTAGAGTTGCTCCAACAAGGCCAGCTGAAGATTATTTCAAATGCAATTTGGGGAGTTTGTTCTGCATGCGATACAATAACCCCTTCATCTGCCACTCAGTTTCTTGTGCTTTCCAAAGTGCTAGGACTATTGAAGACCCTTCCTGGGCTGTATCTAGGAACTGTGAAGTACTTTGCAAGTACATTGTGAATAACTCCATGTTAAAACTTAATATCAATATTTTAGTATTTTTCAAATGCTTCCTCTCTATACCTCATGAAATTTTGAAGTCTTCCAATTAAAAAAAAAATGGAGATAGAATCAATAGAACTTGCCAGAGACAGAGCAGAGTCTGGTCTTAAGTTTGGAATCTTGGGTGCTGGGGTAGCACACCAGCCTCTGGGAAGAATGTGGTTTCCTAGATAGTTGTTTTTCTGGTTAGTGGTTCCAGAAGGGAAAAGTGATTTTGGATATTAGATCTAAGGAGTTAGTTATACTACATTAATTATACCAAACATCACTTGCAACTGTTTTTACTCATGTCCAATGTGAACACATTCCATCATTCTTTCATTAACTAACTTTTTGAGCCCCTTAAGAATGGCATGTCTGTCAGAGCTCCAGTCTCATCTGGCCAGGGTCTGATGCTAACAGCATCAACAATTATTTTTGGGTGAGCATCTCACCTAAGGAATTATCTAAATGTTTTCTGGAGGATCCACTTGTAGCTATTCTCCTTGCTAAGTGAGGAGGGGGACAAAGCAGGGAGAAGGTTGACAAAACATCTTCACAGATATTTTTTGCCATGGACAAAGAATGCCTTGGGACAGAGTTTGGAGATAATGGTTTAATTCTTTGTCCATTCTGGCAATATCAGACAAGTTACTTAGCCATGGTTTAGGAACACTTTTCTCACTATAAGGTGAGGTTAAGAACGCTTAGATAAAAATCAGAAATTATCTGAAGATGCTTGTTGAAAGGGACATGTGAGCACAAAGTATTGTTATTAGCAGTTGGTGAAAGATTATTCCAGCAACACTGCTATTTCAGAAAATTCCATTAGTGGCCTGAGGGAGACAAGTGATTCTTGGCTCACTTCAAAGCACTCATCTCTTCTTCCTCCTGCAGTAATTTGTTTGTATCAAGCAACTAAAACTTTATTTGTGCAGTTTTGGTCTCTAAATTGCCCCCTTTAGTCATATTTCCTCTTTAAATATATCTCACATTTCTTTGCTATGCCTCTAGTGAAGTATTTGCTGAATACATCTACAGCTCAAAAAGTGCATATATAAATGAAGGTATCCGCCAGTTTCTGAGTCTGGATTCTTGTCAGACTGGGAGTTTGGCAGGTGCGTTCTGGAGCATTTTAAAAATTCCTCCCTAGGAATTCATGTGACCCATGAAATAGGATTTGGTGTCAGGTATTGGTAAGACTGACAGGCTGTTCCACTCATCAAATTCATTGATTGGGGGGTGGGGGTGTGGGGAGGGGAGGATAAGGGCACAAAATGGAGTAGAAAAGGACACAAGGGACCATAGAGATGGATCACGGGTGAATTGGTGGTGGGCTACCCAAGGGGAATACAAAATGTAAAAGACATAAATAACAATAAAAATATATTTAAAAAATTCATTGATTCATTTCACTGGTAGTTACTGTCCCAGGCATGTGATAAATACATACATACAAATTCCTATCCTCTTGGAGTGTATGTTGGGTGGGGTGTGAGTAGGGGGAGTGGTGGGGGAAGACAAAATCAATATAAGTAAATAATTACTGTATAGTCCCCACTTAACAGTGGGAAAACAGTCTAAGAAGTGTGTCCTTAGGGGATCTTATCATTGTGCAAACATCATAGAGTGTAATCACAGTCTAGTGGCACAGCCTACCACACCCCTAGGCTGCATGGGATAGCCTTTCAGGTCTGCTGTCACATATGCAGTCTGTTATCGGTCATTACGTGAGTTATGTTTGTATAGAAAGTGGTGAGTGCTATGGAGAACAACAAAGCAGGTTGAGGATTTGGGAGTGGGGAGGGGAAGATGTAATTATAAATTTGAATAGGGAAGGCCTCACTGAGAAGGAGGCCTTTGAGAAAAACCTTAAAGGGAGGTAAGGGAGCCAGCCGTGTGGCTTCCAGGGAAGGGCTGTTCAGGCAAAGGGAATAGCGAGTGCAAAGGCTCTCAGGTGCGATAGTGTCTAGATTGCTCAAAGAACAATAAGAACCCTGGAGTAGAGTGAGTGGGAGAAAGTTGTAGTAAAGCAGGTCAGACAGATAACTGGGATGGGGAAGAACAAGGAAACCAGTTCATGTGGGAACGTGAAGGCTGCTCCAAGGACACTGGCTGTTCTAGGGAATGTTTGGAGGATTTTGCGCAGAAGAATGACATGCCCTGCCTTTTCACTTACTGATTTGTGTCTGCCTGTTTCTATAAATCCTGCTTCTTATTACATTCTGAATTCAGTAGGTAAACTGAGCTGTAACTGGAAGCAACCAAACCAGGTCTTTTTTGCTCACCGGCCATAAAGCCCCGAGAAGTTCTTCTGACAAAGGTGTTTTATTCGAGGTGGTCACTGAGGGAGCCAGCAGGGTTGACAGTCTATAGGCTGGCTCCCCAAATGGTGGGAGTGCTATGATTATATAAGGGGGGAAGGAAAGCAAGGGGGTGGAGGATGCGAAGGGAGTGGGGGGCTTCCCATTTCCAGGTCTGAGGAACCATCATGAGTCACAGTGCTTGACTTTGTTGGCAGGAAGTTTCTGCAGGGCTGGTGGCATAACCATCTGCAGGAGTTTGCTTTTGATGGTGCTGTCAACCTCACGGGGCACAGAATCTCCTGATTTACATTCACATCATGGAACAATATATTTCTATAATACCAGTACTAAAAACAAAGTTGATTTTATAGGGACTCCTTCCTTCACTGTCATAACAACTACCTCAGCTTTCTCACCCTGCTTCCCCTCACTCCAGGGCCTCGGGGGCTGGGAACCTCTGTGCAGGGGCCTGTGACCAGTCCTGAGAAACAAGTTATTGGCGCCCACGTGGCAACCCCTCTTTTAAGACCTCTAGTCAGAGCCTGAAGAAGGCGTGGAAACACATCTGGGAGGAGAGAATGCATCTTTGCAGGCTTCTGTTGTACACTTTCAGGTATCCCCAGTGTTAAATTAGTGGCTTTGGGGATGTCTGGGCAGGATTCAGCTGGGCTCTAAGGTGCCGCCAATGTGGGATGTCCAGAGCTTGCTCACTTGAGCTGACAAATGCCTTTACCTTTGACACTGGTCTTCCAGTGGGGCTGTCGGAAGGAGACCATGCCCCCAAATTTCACACACACACTGCCACCTCATTCTCACACTCCATACAAGGCAAACCCCACCCTCACATGAGGGTTGGAGATTTCAGATTAGCTTCACCACATCTTGTTCCCAATTTGAGTTCCTGCCTCTCACAATCTGAGTCCAGGGTAGCTGACCCCAGCCTCAGACCCTCCATGAAGGCTGCCTTCAACATCTGGGGTCTAACCCTCTCATTTTCTACAATGAGATTGCTGACTCCTCCAGTACACACAGCTAGGTCACTCTCTAGCCCCAACTTTGCAGTCCAAGGGATCTCAGTGGCCAACTGATTATTCTACTCCTTGAAGCTGTTTTTAAAGTATCATTTATATGCATAGAACAACAGCAATTTGCATAAATAAGGAGAATCATAAAAAGTCTTCAAGTGTCTAAGAAAATTGAGATTTAAGTTACAAAATAGGTCATATTGAGAGGTGACAGAATAAAGTGTTCCAGCAAGCAGCGCACAACCTGTAATTGGGGACCTTCCCAGGAGCCTGTGACAGAACTCATTGTTTCAGCAGTGTGCAGCCCGAAGAAGTCAGGAGATGTGGCAAGTTTGCTCTTTGTTTTTCATCAATCAGTCCTGAGAGTAAAAGGTGAGAGGAAGGTTGTTCAAGAGGGCAACCATCCAGCCATCTCGAGGTTTGGGGTTCAACTAAGTAAACACTGGCAGCTGACCACATTTAGCTCTACGCATTCTGATGAGAAAGAAACACTTTGGACTAAACTTTTCACTTTTGCACAGGAAAGATTTATTGAACTAGATACATTTTCAACTGGTTAAAAGTGGACCTGTTTATATTTCAAAGTAAACTGAAGCAAAAAATTGCATTTCAAGTTTAAATCTGACAATTCCCCTTGCAAAGGCTGAGCAGGATGAAGAAGTAGGTGTGAAAGGGAAAGGTGTGTCGGTGCTGGCAGCTCCACTCACTGTCCCTGGCCTCACCTTTCTCCTCCCTCCTCCCCTACTGCAGGGTCTCTGAGTGTCCCCCACAACCATCACCCTCCCAAACCCCTGGGAGGGGGCAGGATTTGAAAATCATCTGTCTAGCCCAACCCTCTCATTTTAAATATGAGTAATTCTGGGATCTGGCCCCCCAAAAGCGTCATGAAATTTTCTCAGTCAGCCCAGATTAGGCCTCCTGTCCTCTTGACATGAGAACTAGGGTCAGTCAAGGCCTGGAGCTCCACGATGTCTCTTGGCAGTATTAAAGGATGAAGATTGTTTTGGGTCGAGAGCATTGCAGGCCCCAAAGTCTTGGAGAAGCGTCTGTTCTTGCCCAGGTCCTTCAGCCTTCCCTCATCTAGTCAATGAGGCAACGGCTACTCACCCTTTTATGAAGCAGAATGTAGTCTGGGGTATCACCCAGTTCTAGGTTTAACAGTATACAAGTTCTCTCTAAGATTCTCATCTTTACCCTCCTCCTTGTTTATCATGTGAAGTCGCCCCCTTCTCTGTCCTTGATTCCCCAGCTCCTAAAATGCTTGAGAAGTATTCCTGGTCTCCTCCATTGTTCTTGAGAATTTACAGCCCTGTGAATTCTCCACATATATGTCATTAAGTTCATTGTTAACCCCTCTGATGCTGTTTTGATTACTCATCCAGCCTGAGAAGAACCCAGAGGGGTACGGGGTGATTTATTTGTGCCCCAACATAATAAAGGCCAACCACACCCCAGTTCACTCAAAGCAGCTCCAATTTCATTAGTTTTTTTATTTGCAGGGTTGACACTTTATGCAGTTGACTGTGTTTTCTCCTGTCACTGCCATTTATTATCAGTGCTGAAGCCAAGTGCCCTTGCTGTGTGATATGTCTCTGCCCATGCTACGTTGATCTTCTCCCTGGGGAGATGACCCAGGTGGGCCCAGTATTTCTTTTGCGGGGGGGAAGATTTCACCTCCTCAGTGACATGTTGACCAGGGTACACTAAGCCTGAGCTCACTAAGGTGCTGCTCTTTATGTTGCACTAAAGATGATTGTGACTGTTCCCACATAACATGTCTCCAAGCCAGTGTGGCTGGATTGGGAGGCACCCCCCACCATTGCTACAGACCTTTTCCTGGGCCTCACCCACTCACTTCCCGACACTGCTGGGGTCTTAAAGCATAAACCTGGGCTAGCAGTCCACTTGCCTTCTCTCAGGGTGAGCTCTCCCTGGAAAGCATTGATGTGGTTTTCCTTGAGCCCTGTCCCTGAAGTGGAGAAGTCCTAAGCCTCGGCCAGGTTCAATTCTATGAACAAGGGGTACAGACTAAACAGACCATGAGTGCTCCTGCTCTCAAGGTGCTTCCATTCTTTGGGAAGCACAGCCAGGTAATGCGTAAATGCACACATAGGCAAAGTAAGAGTGAATAATGATGTGTCACAAAGACAGAAGCCAAGTGAGGTGATAGGGAGGGGCTATATGGGGCTACTTTTGATTGGGGAGTCAGGGAAAGCCTTCCTGATGAGGTGGCATTTAAGCTGAGGCCTTAGTGAAGCTGTGGGCATGGCATACAGGCAAGACAGAATAGAGATGATGTCCAGGGTGACTGGAGTGGAGGGAGGAGGGAGAATTGGCAATGGCCCCCCAGAGGGGCAGGGCCTCTTCATGGATGGATCTTGCCCACCCACCCCCCAGCCCCTAGAAAAGTGAGCTCTCAGGCCTCTTCCAGCTTTAACATTCTCGGATCATTAGGAAGCTACTTAGGAAACTCTCAATGCCAAGTGTGGCTCTTATTTGACCATGTAGATTTTGTGAATGTGAATTTTGGATTTTCTTATTTTCATCTAAATTCTTAATATCAGAAAAAAAAGTATGACTTTGTTATGGCTACACCTTTTCAAGCCATGTATTTCACCTAGATACAATCTTGCATAGCCCAAGTTTGTTAAAATAACATTCCCCAGTAAAGATGAATGCAATTTACTAGTAAAGACCTAAATCAACATTTAGCATATGCATTAAGCCAAAAGGCCAGGAAACAAAAAGTCTGCTCCATTTTTTTTACAGAAGCCTTGCCCACTCCAGACCACTGCCGAGTGTGAACGAGAAAGGCTAATTTTCTCTATTGATGCTTCTGTTGTTTCAAACTACAGTTCCTGAAATCCCCCAGGCAACAAATGAAGCATTGGGAAGTTTTGAATGGTCCTCTCAATGGGCAATTATACTTTTTTTAAGACAATAAATTTTGCCCATAGTGTATCTGATTACATTCATTTCTGAAAATGACAGAAAACAGTGAAGAGAAAATTTTCCTGTCTAGTCACGTACAGATAATCACCAGAGACGGAATAGAACGTGCATTCCTCCTGGGTGGGGAGATCTGGAGGTGAGCCTCCTCGTCAAGGAGCTCGCTGTGTGACCTTGCGTAAATGACACACCTTGCTGAGCCTCCGTGTACTATCTGTTCAGCAGGGACAGTAACACTGCCCCGTATCCCTCAGCTTAGAGAGCTGCTGGCCAGAAAGGAATGAGGGGCTCCTGGGGCGTTCCAGAAAGGCATCGCTAAGTTCTTAAGCAAGGGGAGTGACATATATGTGTGTGTGTTATTATTCATCCTGAAATTGCTGACATGGATAATACAATTGCAGTCAGTTTCTGAAGCAGTCAGTAAATACCCATTGACATACTTGACAAAGAAGTAACACAGCATGAGTTTTCTTCCGGATCTCCCAGCACACTGACTAAACTTAGATGGGAGACAAAACAATTCTTCCCCTCAAATCAAAACATGTTCTTTTTAAAAAGTTCAGTTGAAAGAGTAACCTGTGAAAATTGTGAATAAAAGAAAAGGACATATCACGCTTGTGATATGAGAAGCTCCTTCCCACCCTGGCCTTCCACTCCCTCTCACTTGAAGTTTTTTGGTGTCTCCAGAAATATTGTAGAAGGACAAAGACAGAATCTTGAAAGAGAGAAGCATATGGGGCATTGGTGCATGTGCAATGTGTTGACATAAATGAATGAAGCCCATCATTCATGCTGCTCTGGACTTTGTGTGTTTTCTTTTATCTTAGAGATCTTGCATTATCAACCTTTTGGGCTTAAATTCATTCTTCCCCCATATTTCATTGTGTAGATTTGTTCTACTTTATTAATGATAAATAAATTATGATACATTTATTTAGGTTTCAAAAACTTACTGATACTTAAGTTTCAAATACTATTTACCCTTGCCCAACAGCTGCAACAGCTGTCTTTGATTTACATCCACTCACACGTTTCCGAGTATATCTGGAGACTAAATCCCAAGGTGTAATTGATGACTCAAAGGTAAATCTACTTACGTTTTCATAGATATTGCCAAAATGCCCTCCAAAGAGACAGTGTCCATTCCACTTCCATCAATAGGACCTAAGGGTGCGACTGACCTGCCACCCTCATCATAGATGCTCTGTTAGTCTTTTTACTTATAATCCTAAGAGATGAAAAATCACATTTCATTGTTTGGACTTGACTGTAACTTAACTTTCTTTAAACAGTAAGTGGAGGTGAGGTTCTCTTTTCTTTCTTCCTGTCTGTCGCTCATGTTTCTTTTGGTTTCTAGTTCCTTGTTGACTCATGACAGCTCTTTACATACTACCATTTTGCAGTTATCTTTCTGAGCTTGTATTTCTCTATTGCTTGTTCTCATGCAGAAAATATTAATTATTAGTCCAATTCACTGCATCCTTTCCATATATTTTATGGAGATTGTTTCTTAGAAAAAGCCTTACCTACACGAATACCATGGTTAAACATTTATCCAGGTTTTCCTTCAGTACTTTCACTGGTTTGTTTCTAACTTTTAACTTTTTGATCAAAATAATTAACTAATTTTAGTATAAGTACTGAAGGATGAATCCATTTTTTTGACCAGATATCTATTTAGCAGTTTCAACTCCAATTTTTAATGAATAAGCTTTCCTCCACAGTTTTGACATGCTGTGAAATGCCATGGCTTTGAAATGCCATGTCGCTGGGGTCTAAAAATTGCTGTATTGATATACTGAAAATTCTTGGATGGTAAATTAATGAATTAGCTAAGTCATCCCTGGTGCATTCAAGGAATCAGCTAAACAATAGCCTAAATGGTGTGCTTATGATACCAGGCCCTGTTGCTTTTGCATGTATTTGCTCATTTTATCCACATAGCCATGTTGGAAGATAGGTGCTGGTAGTTCCTTTTACCAATGAGGACACTGAAGCACAAAGTGGTTAAGTCACTTTCCCAGGTCACACTGCATGGGAATGGAAAGGTCATGATTCAAACACAGACAGTTTGACTTCACAGTCCATGCTCTCTCCACTCCGTGCTGCCTCCACGAATGGAAAACACTTGGGCGTGTGCTTCCTACATGCCAGACACTGTGCTTAGAACTTGAGATCATTTGAAATTCACAATTTCACTTAATCGTCACAAGAATCCAAAGATGTAAGCACCAGAGCTGTCTCCATTGTGCAGAGGAGCAGACGGAGGCAAAGGGTAGCTGCAGGACAGAAAGGGAGTGGGGAATGGTGAGGAATGAAGCCAGAGAAAGAGAAACTTTGCTGTGCCTTTACAGCAGCAAGGAATCACAGAAGTGTTTGAATCGGGCCTGATCTATCAGATTGGACTTTTGTGAAGAATGGATGGGGAAAGGGCATGGAGCGGGTATGTAGGAACCAGGCAGCAGACTGATAACTTGGTGACCTGTTAACCGCAGGTCACTATCCGTGGTGAGTAGGTGGTGCCCAGTGGCTGGGTGCCTTCGACCATCTGGGCCACTTTCCACAGGCCAGACTGTGGCTGGCTTGGCTCTCCAGAGTGGTGCTTATAGTGGCTACATTTTCAGGGAAAACGAAAGTATCAGGAAACCAAAGGCAACTCCCATCCCTGTGCCTGCCCAACTAGTAAGTGTTCACTCCTAACTATTATATCTCAGACCCTTGGTATTCAGGCCTGGGCAGATGCTGGGCTGCCAACTCATGACAGCCTTCAAAATTGGATCTGGCGATTCCTTCACCATCCTCTGTCTTCTCAGATAGAAACCAAGGAGGTTCTGCTGAGACATTGATAGATGAGCTACTGGTCCCCCATCTCTTTAGAGTTTTTGAGGCTGTCTCTCAGTTTTAGGCTAGCTTCACCTTGGATTGCCGCATATTCTCCTGAAGTTACTGCGTGAACTTTTATAATTTCTTTCTGTTAGTCTGAAGTGGGCTGGTTCTGGGCCTGCTGCCACTGTGTTGCTCTTAACCGCCCTCTCTCCCCGCAGATCCGGGTGATGGTGGACCTGTGTAACAGCACCAAAGGCATCTGCCTGACAGGTAGGCCTCCGGCGCCGAGTTAGAACCACTCACATGGTCAACACGTGTACCAGCCAAAGGCCAGGGGTGGGATGAACCCCCAGGGACACTTTAGATTATAAAAATACATGTTGCTTTAGTCCTACCAGATGTTTTTAATGGGCTTGAAATTAATTGTAATGCAATTATGAAAAATAATATCTTTGGTATTGCCATAGAAATGGAGCCATGGAAAATAACACGGTCTTGGGTAATTAAGAACATGTGATACCTTGAACCAGGGCCTTGGATGTTTTCCTTTTCCCCTTTAGTTTTTAAAAGGGGGGAGAAAGCAAGGAAAACTGCCTTGCTAATGGTAGTTCTCTTGCCAGAGAAGAGTGTGCCTTTATCAGAAGTACAGTTCACTTTTGAACAATGAAGGCTCCACTTACACATGGATTTTCTTGTGAACAGATGGCATAAACTTATAGTGTTGATAAATACTGTATAGTGTTGAAAATGAATTTGCTCTTCCTTAGGGTTTTCTTAATAACATCTTTCTTCCCTCTAGCTTGCTTTATGGTAAGAATACTGTATGTGATACACATAACATACAAAAATGTGTTAATAGGCTGTTTATGTTATTGGGAAGGCTTCCAGTCAACAGCAGGCTATTAGTAGATAAATTTGGGGGGAGTCAGAAGTTACACTAGGATTTTCCACTGCACATAGGGCATGGAGGGGGTCAGCGCTCCTAACCCCTGTATTGTTTAAGGGTCAACTGTAATTATTTCTCTACATCATACACACAGTGTGAAAGGCGACCAAACTGCTTATTAGTGAAGAAAGCACTTTTTATGGTGAGTGCTGTCTGTGGTGCCTAAGGTGTGCTGGGTGGACTTGAGGTGGGTCACGTGCTGCCCCCTCCCACTCAATGAGTCAAGGCCAAATAAGGAAGAAGGAATCAACCAGCAGGGACAAGGAGCCTTGGGACAAGAAATGGCTGCTGGGTGGGGCAGAGAGGGAGACAGGAGTTTTGATTTGATTGTCTCTGTCTGAGTCTGACAGGTCTCCTCTCACCTGTGGCCTTTCTAAAGGCCTACCTCCTGCCTTTAGAAACTGGGCCACAGAAAAGCAGAGACCAGAGCAGTCACTGAATTCATTGCCCAATGCCCCGCACCCTCCACTCCAGCTTCAAGCAAGCTTAAGTGTGACAGAGCCTGATTTTAGAAACTCATTCCCTGCCTGTCCAAAGGAAGTATTCCATTCTGGAAAGGGAAGATGTTTTTGTATTAAAAGTCTATTATGGAGTAAATGCATGACTCTCTGTGGACTTCAGAGATGACCACGAGACTTTGAAGCCATCTAAAGCTTTTGCTGGGCCTCTTCCATCTATGGCCCCAGGCTTTGGGGATATCCGTTCATGCTTCACGGAGCTGTGTGAAGGATGAAAACCCTGCAGAGAGAGAGAGAGAAAGAGAGGTTGTAGAAACCTTGCTCTTTTTTTGCAGTGTTCTCCCTAGTACCTCTTATTATCTGTTGTGCAATAGGAGTCCATGTGAATTTATTGAATATCAAACCTGTGGTTTAATCTAAGTGATTAAATGGAGGTGGTGGGCTGGTAAGGGAGCTTCCCTAAGGAGCCCCAAGACCAAGTCTTACTCTTGATTGCCTAGCTGGCCTCAGAGAGAAAAGCTGTAATCCTGTGGCTTTCTGGAAAATGATAATTGAATTACTTGAGTCACATTTCAGCCTTCACAGAAAATTAAACATCTTCAGAGCAGCTTGTCCTTTATTCTGAAACTCTTGTGGCTTAAGCACCTTTCTTCCATCTCTGGAAGTCCCTTTTCAGGGTTCCTGCATGTGACAGTAATGAGCACTAGAGAAATGCTCAGCTGGATGGAGTTATAGGCACGAAAGCCCTGTGGAGAGGCATCGGAAAAGCCTCTTCCTTTTCGACTTTTATAGTGATAGAATGAGCGCCAGGCTTTCAGTGACTGCATGGATGGAGCTATTGAGACCACTTAGGGGAGATTGATGGGGGATCACATCCACACTGATGGGGAATTACATCCGTGCTGGAAATGGGTTGAGGAGGCTATTCTTTGCCACTTTAAAATGATTTTCAGAAACCAGCACCTTTTCCTTTCATGTCAGCTTGAAATTGGGCCTCCTTTTACATAGAAAGCTCTTCAGTTAAAACTTAAGTGTGAAAAAGTATAAATTGCAAAGTGAAGAGGTACCTGGGGATCGAGCATGCTCTCTGGAATGTGGGTTCAGAGAGTGACAGGACCCAGGACTGAATTTGGGTAACCTCTGGGGAGAGGCAGAGAGCTTGGATCCAGGACCCCAAGCAGATGCTGGCAGGGTGGGCTGCAGGACCAAACCTTCAGCTTGGGTCTGAGAAAGATCTAGTTCCACGTTGGATTCATCTTTAAAAAAGCAGGCATTTGTGTCTGGAGGCTGGTCCAGGTGTGATAGTGAAACCCCACTCTATCTCTTTTCCTGGACCCAGCTGTGGTTGCTATGGGGACAGGGAAAGATGCAGTAAACTGTAAGCCAATTTACTGGTAGCCTAGATGGGGCTTTTGCTGTGTAGTTTGCCAAACAACATAAGCCCTTCTGACTGCATCTCATCCCTAGCCCAGATTCCATGGGACTCCAGCAGATCTTAGGAGTAGGTGTCTTGAAGGCTTCCCCAAGCAGACGTTCCTTAGTTGAAACTTGGGGCCCCAAAACCTTGTCATTCACCCTGCAATCAAACAAATACGAAAATTCAGATCGCAAACATTCAAAAAAAAAAAAAAAAGACTATAGACAAAAATTCCCAGTATTGTTCCCCATCTAAGTTAATACATATTGAAAGCGCTCTGATTTTCCTGATCCAGACCTTGCAAAACCCAGTCATTCTAAACTTCCAGTAGAGTTGCAGTCACACATCCAGCCAATTCCAGTCGACTCTGGCTAGGAGTGTGGGGTGGAGATAGAGCCAGCAAATCCTTGCAGGGCCTGGTACAAAATGAAAAGGCAGGACACCAGAGTCAAAACGTCTGCCTGCATTCAGTCTTGAACTGCACCTGCTGTGGTGGAGCTTCTTTGGCTTGCTGTTTACTGCCATGCTCCTGAGGCAAGGGGTGCACAGAACAGAGACCCTCCCCGGCAGAAGGGGCACCCAGGGCACATACCCAGCCCCAGCCTTCCCTGCACATGAGCACACACACAGAGGGGTGGAACATGGCAGCAGTCAGTGGGGGCTGGGGGGCGGGGACGATACAGTAGAATTCAGGGGAGCAGGTGGGAACCTGTCCTGGAGGCCGGGAGGCAGGGCCACATTTGAACCAAGGCTTCAAGTTCCTGGAACATGCCCCATCCTCCCCTCAGACTTTACTTACAAGACATGAATGCAGATAGTTTTTAATAGTTTTTTAATAGGTTCATCTTTGCATTCCCAAGTTCAAAGCCCTCTTCTGAGTGTGGGTCCCTATCAGCTGCTCTAGTGTCAAGGAGATAAATGGCAAGAGCTGAGAGAAACATCCTGAAAAAGTTTTCTAAATGCCCAATTGTCAGCATAACTTAAAATGCCTTGTAATGCCACATCTGGGGGATGGTATAAGGAGCCCTTGGGCAGCTCACTTGGCATCCTGAGAAGACATTGGGAAGCGGAGCTTGAGTCTGGCGCCTTGCACCGCTCGGCCATCCTGACACCCTGGGATGGCGGATCACGGTCATGCCCTCTGAGCTCATCTGACTGGTTTGCCATCCTTTGTCTAGTGCGCTCTCCGCTCTATTAGCTTCAGGATGCCATGCTCCCGGACCCCTCCTAAGCCTTTGACTCACTCTTTCCTTGTGCCTCTCCTAGCTCCTGCCCTTCCAGACAGTGTGTTTCTACCCACCCCATTCCCAAGTTTGACCCAGACATTTTACTCTTGCCTCAAGAGTAGTAGCTCAATGTGTTTAGGATCAGGGATCCTTTTAAGGATCTGCTGGTAGTGATGATTCTTTCCCCAGAAAATATTCATGTCACATGGAGGTTAGAGACCCAGGACCATCTGCCTCCCAGTCACCTCTGATGCTTGGTTAAAAAAAAAAATACAGGTTCCTGGGTCTCTCAATCCAAACTGAATTAGAATCTCTGGATGGGGCCCAGATATCTGCATTTCAACATGCATTCTCAGTGATTCAGTGCACTCATTGACTGCAAACTATAGCCATAGAGCGTCAGCGGGGTTTTGTCAGGAAACCCTAATCTAGACACTTCATAGTGTGACATCCTTGTCCAAGGCTAGTGTTTCTAATGTGGCCTAAATATATAGCTCTAGCCCGGAGCTCCCGTCGATAGTCCCCCTACTTGGAAATTTGGAAATAGTTATGGGGCTCTCCTGGACACTTTTGAAACCTATGACAATTGATTCTCACTTGTGTACCTTTTTTTTTTCTACCAATGTGCACATCTGAATTTAGCACCATCTATAGTCAAGAATGATGGTTGATTTCTTTGGACCTCTGTCAGCTGTCCACATCACCCCCTTATGAGGGAGAGAGCAGGAGCATGAACACAAATACGCCATCTGGTGATAAAATCATGTAACCACAAGCTACACTGACCTAGGAAATGTGTTGCCATTTTCAGTAAATCATTTCTGCCCAATGTAGGACTCTGTGTATTGAGAGCATACATACAAACACAGGTTCTTCCAGAAACCCCAGTGCCTATAAAATAGCCTTTTTCCATCAACATCATACATTCCCAGCTACCTGAGATGCCTCCTTTTTCCTCCTCCCCCGTTGCACATGAAGCCCATGGATACATGGAGACCTGCTCCTTCTGCTGCTGAAACACACCCTTGAATTTCTAGCATTCTCTACAACTCTATAGTCACCAACCACATTTTCCAATAGCCTTGTCTCTAACTTTAACTGCAAAGACTCTGGGTATTTTCTCCCCACCCCCACTTCTCTCTCTCTCTCATCTTATTCCCTAGTCCTATTCAACTTCCATTTATAGAGAGGATTTCCAACTCATGCCAATGTCACAGCTTCATCCCCCTCCTAAAAATCCCCCCCTCCAACCACTGCCTTGCAGATTCCATCCACACCTCCGTGTTTGACTTCCAAGTGCTTCTGTCCCACATTCACCCCACCACATATTTTATGAACCTCATCTCCACACATACCAGCTTGGCCAGTCTTCTTCCTCTCGTCATGCAAGTTCCCAGCTCTGTGGCTGTGTTCACCCCGGTGGCTGCCTTGGGTCCATTGTTTCTTCAGTGCCACATCCCAGCACTCACCCTCTCAGACTTCCTGGGACCGGTCCCCGGAGCAGGGCTTGCTCTCTGTGCGCCCTCGTGAGCCATTGTGGCTTCAAAGGGTCTACTTTCCCCAGACAGGCCATAAACACAGCAGACCCAGGGGCCTAGATTTCTGCTGCTTGATAGATTTTGATGCATACAGTAAGTGATTAGTAAATAATGGTTTTCCACAAACATGGATTTCTAGAAAGACGTTTCTGCTCTTATGTTAGTAATCATTATATGTGGTCTGGAGAAATAAAGGGACCTCAGCTGCTCAGATTACAAACTCATTGACTTGTCTGACTGTACAAGTAGAAAAATCAAGCATGAGACTCTCTTATTTGTGGAAGCAAAGTTGTTCTTGTTAGGTTAGGTATAAATGATTCATCTGAATGCCTTAGGCCATGGAGTAGTTCTACACTAAGGAAGGTATTTGCTACCTGACCTGGGCCCTCAGTTTTTCTCAGGCAATTTCATGCAACAGAATAGAGGTGTGGGGAACAGCCGCTGCTCTTTCTTCCCCTGCAGTCCAGAGGAGACAGTGGGTAGGGCGGAATCCCAGGATTGTGCTCACACAGCAGCTTGCTGAGAGATACCCTGTGTTAGGGCTGGACCAGTGCCTGCCTGTGTTGTCACCAGGCCTTACTGACTTAAGCTGATTGCTTGAGAGATGACTGAAGGGTGAATCTATAGTGAAGCCAGCTCAGAAATTACCCCTGGCCCATTGAAATGGAAGCAGAAATGACTGTGGTCGACAAATGGGTTTTAAAAGATTTGGGGAGCAAATATACTGTGTTTGAAATAAAAGGCACAGACTGGCTCCTTAGGTCACTAAGTGATTATTTTAGGGGGCAAAGGTACTTTTTGTTTTGGGGGGTTATGGTGCTGACTTTGCTTTCTTTCCACCTTGGTTTATCATGTCAATTTCTGTTTCTGTTGTAGGACCGCCTGGGCCACCGGGTAAGAGCCCATGGGCCTTCCTAGTTTGTGGGGAGGATATGGGTGGTGGGCTTCCCAAGGCCCCTCAGAAAGGACCGGGGAGGGAAGAATCTGGTGCACCCCTCACCCACTTAGGAACCAGCCGTCACGGGTCCTCACCTCAGTGCAGCTAAGAGGGAGAAGGGAAGCAGCAGGAGAGGATCTGGAAAAGACCTGGTGTCTTTGGCTGGAGGAAATCTCTTTAATGGACATGACTTTCATTATTTCTGTTTCCATGTTTTGATGCAGGGCCTCCAGGAGTCGATGGGTTACCCGGGCACAATGGATCAGATGGACTTCCCGGTCCCCAGGGCCCAAAGGGTGAAAAAGGAGCAAATGGAAAAAGAGGAAAAATGGGTATTTGGGCTGTTTTTCTAATTAATTTCCTTGCCACATTTCTCCATGGTTGTGCTTTAAAGAACTAAAGCTGTGAGCACTGGGCTCAAGTGCTGCATCTCTGCTTGCAAGGCTAATTTAAGTCTTGCCTGGAAGCGCCTGCATTCGGGGCGCTCTGTGTTTTGAGTCCAACTCTGACAACGGTTTAGCTCCAATTGGGGCAGTGGTTTCTCCTAGAACTTATCACCAGCCTTCTGCTTGCTCCCACGCAGACTGAAAAGTGGAATGGCAGGAGCTGTGGGGTGTGTGTGCGGCCCCCCAGGATTGTTGAAGTTTGCTTCCCGCCTTTCCCTCTCATTGCCTCTTCCTGCCCAGCAAACCCCGTGTTTGACTGGCAATTAGTTGATGGTGTCAGCCCCTGGGTTCTTCTGGCTAGAGGAATAGCTAGAACATTTTGAAAGTATCAGCACCCGGCCTCCCTGTGAGGCCTGCAGTCAGGTCTTGTGGGCCCAGCTGTCAGGCTCTGCTGTGCAGACTCTTCACAGAGACTTCGCTGGGCTTGCCCTGCCCTGCTGTGAGTGGCAGCTCCGCCATCACCTGAGCAGAAGCCCGGAAGTCCCAAGGTGTTGCAGGTGTCCAGGGAGCAGGGACAAGCAGGAACTTAGGCAGGTTCTGTGGGGCTCTGAGTGCTGATTCAGGGGGGCCTTTGGGAAAGGCCTGCACAGATTCGCTGAGGAAAGAACACAGGG
Source organism: Scalopus aquaticus (assembly GCA_004024925.1). Taxonomy (NCBI): domain Eukaryota; kingdom Metazoa; phylum Chordata; class Mammalia; order Eulipotyphla; family Talpidae; genus Scalopus; species Scalopus aquaticus. Next base: position 47,587 of record PVIJ01008906.1, read on the forward strand.
CGTGCTGGAGGCTTGGGTGCTCAGGAGGCTTCTAGGAAGGCCAGGCTCTTAGCGACCAGTCAGGGCCACCGTGGAGGGCAGAGGGGCTGTTTCATCCCCTTGGCTCTGTACCCCAATTCATACAGACAGGCCCTCGGCCAGAAGAACTACTAGAAAATACTTCCACATGGCACACTTAATCCCTTAAACAATTTAAGTGAGAGACACCAGAGATGGAGAAGATTGTTGAGAGATACTGCCACTTGGGACAACCTCTGTAACCTCTGTGAACCTGAGAGATGGAGAAGATTGTTGAGAGATGCTGCCACTTGGGACAACCTCTGTGAACCGTCAGCTCAGTCCACAGAAGGCCAGTAAGGACAGCCAGAACTAAGGAACAGAAACGTGTCAGATAATAATTATAATTATAGATGAACATCAGTGCTGAATAATGATCGCTGTCATGTGTAGATATTTGGCTTATCCCATGAAGACCCCCAAAATGTGATCTAGTCCTGAGGATCCAGCAGTGTGTTTGGAGGGTCCACAATGGGACGAGGCCACTGTGCAGGTGAAGGAGGGGTGACTTTCAGAAAGGTTTGGAAAAGATCCCTGGCTTTGTAGAGGTGCTTTTAGCACACAGCCCACCATGCAGCGGGGGCAGGAAAGAAACGTTTATTCCCTTATGTAGCACATATTCATGTGGCAGGTCCTGTTCTAGATGCTGGAGATCTAGAAATGACAAAGCTGACAAAAATCGCTGCTTTAATGAAGCTCACTTTCTAGTCTGAGCATATGGACGATAAACAAGGTAAGTCAGTAGAATATATGGTTGGCACATGGTGAGCCATCCCCCTCTAGAGTAACCCCAGTTCTGGAGTCAGAATCCAAGGGTTTGTTTTGGGGTTTGGTTTTGTCTACGCCTTTACTTTGTTTTTTCTTCTGTTCCATGCATTCATGAAATCATTCGATCTTGGTCCATCTCCTTCTGACTTACTTCACTTAGCATAGAACTGCAGGTATTCCTCAAATTAGTGTCTTGCATCCTTCATATAGCTATCTAGGAGAGGGATGGCTAGATCATAGGATGATCTATTTTTAATGATAGCAGAAGCCTCCATAATTTTTACAGTAGAGACTGCACCAGATTACATTCCTGCCAGCAGTGTACAAAGTGTTCCTTTTTCTTCACACTCACACCAACACTTGTTGTTTCTGGTCTTTTTGCTATGGCCATTCTCAAAGGTGTGAGGTGGTATCTCACTGTGGTTTTGATTTGCATTTCCCTGGTGATAAGTGCTGATGAGCTGCTGATGAGCATTTTTTCCTTGTGTCTGCTGCCCATCTGCATATCTTCTTTAGAGAAGTGTCTATTTAACTCTTCTGCCCATTTTTTTTTTCTAGTGGGTTATTTTCTTTTTGTTGCATAACATACCTTTTTTTTTAGATTTTGGACATCACGTCTTGTTGGGTGTATGCTATGAAGGTATTTTCTCTCAATAGTAGGATTTCTTTTCATTCTGATGATAGTTCCTTAACTCTGCAGAAGCTGAAAAGTTGGCTGTAACTCCATTCGTTTACTTTTGCACTTGTTTTCCTTGACCTTGGAGTCTAGTCCTCAAAGACATCACCAAAACCGGTGTCATGCAGCATACTATTTATGTTTTCCTCTATGTGTTTTATGGCTTCACATCTTACATCCAATCTTTTGATCATTTTAAATTAATTTATGTGTCTGCTATTAGACAGTGGTCTAGTTTCATTCTTTTTGCTAGGAGACCCTGAAGAAAACTCATACTGTGGGTTCTTGAGAAAACTAACCTGATGAATTCAGAATTTAAAAGCTGTAGCCTAACTGTTGTTTCTAGGAGAATCAGAGTGAATCGTCTATTTCTGACCTTAAGGGTGCTGGAAATCCTGTTGGAACAACCTGCAGCCAGAGCCCAAGGATTTGGTTTGAGTCCTGGCTCTTCCCCTTCTAGCTGAGCCCCCTTGGGCAAGTTACTTAATCTCTCTGTGCCATGGTGTCCATATCTATATTATGAAGACAATAATGCTGTCAACCTCATCATGTTGTTAGGAAGAGTAAATGAATTAATATTTAAAAAGAGCTTAGAATAGGACCGGACAATAAGTGCTACATTAGTGTTAACTGCTAATACTGTTTCCAAAAATAGGGAAGAAAAAAATCTGGCTTTAGACAAAAAGGAAATCAAAGTGGAAATGACTGTATTCATTTGATAACAATGACTTAAGATTTGAAGAGAATTAGACCTAAAAGAGACGTAACTGTTGTCAATTTTGCAACTAGCATCTTCTATGAAGTTTGACATTCTGTTACCTCAAAACTAAGTATTTTCTTTCTCCCCATCTGTCTCCCGAGGGCTTTCTCTCTGTCTTCTCTAAAAACTAAATGCCCAGAAAAGCAGAAATAAACACCTTCCTCTATTCATCCCAGTCTTGGAACTGTGTTTTTGCAACATCCTTTCTCCCTGCCTCAGTCTGTGACAGCTGGTCCTGCCAAAAATATACCATCCTCCCTCATCCCCTGCTGAGAAGATATGGAATTGACCCCAGTGGCATCACAAAACCCCAGAATCCAAAGCTGGCAAAAGGGTCGGTTTTGAGTAGGTGCTAATGGGGAAGAAAAATAGCAGAGTCGCTTTTCTGCACATGAGTTAGCGGAGCCGAATCTGGCTGTTCTTCTCTGGGAGAATGTCTGGCTTGAAGCCTGTAGGTGTCTTGGAACAGACAGGACCAGGGGCCACACTGCGCAGTGTGACAGCGTCCCTGTGTGCTGCTGAGTCAGGCAGGGTGGGCAGTGTGGATGCCCAGCCCCCATCATTCTCAGGATTTTGCCTGGCACCAAAAGTTTCTGCTGGTCAAGCTAAAATGTAGAATTAGGCAGGGAGCCTCTTACCAGGACAAAAGCCTTGGTATGAGGATATCTGTTGAATACAGCAGGCAGACTTTATGGCCAGATTAGCATAACCAGCTAGACCACCTTGACAGGAAGTTAAGTGTAAACAGGGATTAGAGGTAGGGTGTTCTGATCAGCAGCAACAATGGCGCCCCCCACCCCATGCAACAGCCCGAATTCCCTTCCCCCAGCTTGTGCCAGACTATTGTGCATCCCCAGTCCCCATCCCCACCATGCACTTTCCTCCACATACTTGCCCACCTTCCCTGAATCTAACCTCTTCTAGTAAAAATGTGAGAGACTGGGCCAGGGGAAGGCGCTGCACCTCCAGAGATGTAACCCCTCTAGGTCAAGGTCAGTGTCTCTCTCTCTCTCTCTCTCTCTCTCTCTCTCTCTCTCTCTCACTACTTGGACTTTTGAGTCATTTTTTTCCTCTGTCCCATGCCACTTTCAACGCTGGCAGCTGGCACCCCACGATGTGACGGGGCAACGCCACACCTGGGCCCTCCACAGTGAGCACAGAGGTGCCAGTGTACCTATGGCACCAGCATCTGGCCAAGGTGGTCACACCAATAAAGACAAGGGGAAAGCTCAGAGGTGATGGTCACGGACCATACACAGACAGGCTTCCTTTCTTAAAGAAAGCTTTAAAATGATCACGCTCGTCCAGCTCAGAGTAAGGTTGCACCCTTAAGTGAAGGTCTTTAATATTAGTTTTAAATACCTGCCCCCCCAGGGGGCTTCCTTATAACAGCTGCTTCATAGTATGAACATTTCCCTATTTCACACATGGCCTCTTAAAGAAAACAAAGGTATAAGAGGAAGGAATAGAAGGAAAGAAGGGAGATCGGATGATGATGCAGAAAGGCTCTTTGTGACTGAAATAAATGCCTGAAAAAGAAAACCCTGAAATAACTAGAAGATACCATTTCCCTGAGCTTTGCTAAATCTGGGCATGCAAAACCTTTAGAAGTATCAGTTATACCCCACACATTGTGCTGGCTTGGACTCTATGGCAACGTTCTCATCTTTTGTGTCCTTTGGATAATATGCCAGATTGCCTATTTAAAATACTAACAAAAGAGTGTCTGCTCAGGCCGAAGTCCCCTCTTAAGTGAGTGAACCCCTTTCCAGCAAGAGGTTCTGATGACCACTGGCAAGGATGACCCAGAGTGATTTGTTTTCCGAGCTCTTGTGAGCGGTGTATCATGAGCTATGACCTTTCCCCCCGAGGTGTGGTGTGCCACCAGTCACTGAACCTGTGGCAGAGTGATCGCTGGCAGTGGAGGGGCCCCCACCACCTGCTGTCTCTTCTGCTGTGTTTGCAGCTCCTCTGTCAGGGCACATCACCTGCCAAAGGCCGGGCAGCCATGCCTCTCACCCCCAGCCATGGCTGAATTGGTGGTTTTCATTGAGATTTTCTTTATGGTTGGCTGACATCTAGCAAGTGTTTCTTGTTCACTGCATTTTGTAACAGTGATCATCTCAAATACTGAGGTCTTTCATGGGATGGTCTATGTGGGGTTCCTTGAATTTGGAAGAACCGAAACCACTGGGAATTTTTGTCCCTCCTCCAGCATAAGGGAAAGGTGCTAAGAGCTCCAGCTTTATGCTTCAGGGAATTATTGCCCTGGATGGCAGTGCAGAGTGTCTGAGTACAGTATGTGGTACCATGAGACGTTAATACCTTCCACATTGCCGAAAGAGTTTAGGAGAACCAGACAGTAGTGTAGAGAGGCTTTTAAGGTGGGGGGCAGATCTAAGTGACCTCTAAGGAACCTTCTGATTCAAAATTCTGGCGTCCTCCTGGGTGGTTATGTAGAACCCTGTGCCACTGGAGGAAGCTTGAGTGGGGAGTACATATTTGGTTTTAAATCTGGAGGGAGAACAGTTGCAGTGCCAGAAAGATGACAGTTGGAGAATGGGGACTGGCCACATTGATTGGGCACATAGGTGAGGGTAGAAGGTGCGTTCTCGGAGCCGGAGTCTAGAAAGGGCATGGGACCGGAAGGGGATTTAGAAGAGGCAGTAGGTCCTAAGCCCTGTTGGTTATAGACTTTAAGTGGAACAAAAGGATTCCTTACACTAAAATATGCCTCTGGCTATTTTCTTGTTGCCTGAAATCTCTGCCACTTGAGCAAAACCTCTGTTGAGCAATACTCCCAGGAGGCTATTGTCAAAATGAGCAAATAGTCCCTGTGCTGAGGGATCCTGTGACTTGATCCAGAGCGGGCAGTCCCCTTGCTCCATGCCAGGCAGGCACTTTGCCTCTCACAGTGCAGCATCCCCGAGCACTCCTGGTTTCCAGTAACGCTTAGACAGATTTCCTTGAAATTTTCTGCTGAAATAATCATGTTGTCTGCAGATAAAGACAAATGAATTCATCCTTTTCCATCTGGATGCCTCATGTTTCTTTTTCCTTACTTTTTTGCCCTGGCTAGGATGTCTGGGTGACTGTGAAATAAAAGTATTAAGGATCTTTATCTTATTCCTAATCTTGGGGAGGAAGCACTCAGTATTTCACTTTTGAGAAAGTGACCTTAGGTTTCACATTGGTGCCCTTTTCAGGTCCAGCGAGTTTCCTTCTGTTCCTCCCGTGTGGCCGACTGACCTGCCAATGGCAGACCAGGACAGCCAGGTCACGCCTCATCCGTGGTGCTGCCGGGGCACGGAGTGCTGTGCTGCCCATAGTCTAGGCCTGAGCGGAGTCCTCACTTTGGCCCTGGCTCTTCTTGCTGCGGTTCTGGTGGTGAGGGCTCCCCATGAGCACAGACAGGAATTTCCCCCAATCCAAATGAGTACACTGTCCTCACTCCTCTAAGGCTCTGCCCTAAAGCACCTTTGTCTGTTGTGCTATTTTTATTAAAAGCACTTGTCTTAGAATGTCACAGAGAAGGGTGTTGACCATGGAATCAAAAGAGCTTTGCCTTCATTAGGAGCATCAGTTATCACTGCAGATGTTAGTTCTAACATCTAGAACTGTTAGACGGATAAACCATGTTGTAAGGAATGAAGCAGATGATCTGGCACCATGTAGCGCCAAGCTGAGCCCTCCGAGGGCTCTGGCATCTTTTTGGGGGTGGGCAGGGCACAGACTTCTGGTGAGACCTCACTCTGTACACCCTTGAGGTTTGCTCCTCTCCCCAGCCTGTTGTCCCAGCTGGTGTCTGCACAAATGTTCCATGAGAGCCCCCTGAAAATCCTATGCTCTAATGAATTTATGACTGCGCCGTTGTCCTGCAATGATTATGAAGTATAACATATTTGGTTTTTGAAGCTGCTTCCACTTAAAATTACACAATACAACATTACAAAGTAGTGTGCTAGAATTTCTTGCACAATAAGGTATACATGTTTTTTTCGCCCTCAGGTCTACCTGGAGCTACTGGAAGTCCAGGGGAAAAGGGAGACCCTGGTGAACTGGGCTTGACTGGAAATGAGGGCCCCGCAGGGCCCAAGGGTGAAAAGGGCGACAAAGGGGATGTGTCCAATGATGTGCTCCCTGCAGGTAAGAGCCCAGCTCCACTGTCTCCAGGATGAGCAGGCCCAGAGACCTGCCTGGGGTTTAGTATAAGGCTGCTCTGGGGCTTCTCTCCTTGTTTACCTATGTGGCCCTCTGTTCTGCAGCGTGCTTTAGAGTTCTGTGCTTTCCCAAAGAGACTTGCATGTTACCCAGGTTTGGTGAGAACCAGTCTGGCATCCAAGCCAATGTAGTTTTGGTAATTCAGGTCTAAACATTGTAATGGGAATGAATTAGAATGAAGGGAATTTCCTTTTCCCAAATGACTATTAAATCCAGCAGCCTCCAGAACAGGACAGGTGAGCAAACAGTGTAAGATCGATTGACTGAAAGCACAAGTGTTTTCTTCACTGTTGAGGTTGGGCTACCTCCAGGCCTTTGCCCTGAGCCTTTTGACATAGAATCGGGGCAAATGTAGTTGCTAGTCTTCTGCCTTTCAGCCTGGTTTAAAGCAACACAGGGACAGTGGAGGAGTAGGGGCCAGAGAAAGACACAGTGGAAAAAGAATATGGAAGTTCATGGTCATGGAAGAGAATCAGAGAGTAATCTTAAAGCACAGAATTCTGGATATTATTTATATCATAAGATTCAAACTGGCCTGTTGTATATTTACTGACTATCAGAGAGCAGCTTTTATGAATACAGACTTTGCTAGTACTGGGAGTATGAATGTAAAAATGAGTAAGACATGATGTATGTCCTCAAGAAGCCAAGGTGGCAGATGCTCAGAATAATGACAGGGCACTTACTATATGCCAGGCACTGTGTTAAGAGCATCAAGGAAAGATCAAACTATATTTCACTTGCTTTTTTCATAAACAGGGGAGATTGATATCCAAAATACTTAAAACCTAACAAGTGTTTTGCTAGGGTTGTATATGTGAATATTCTTTGAAAATATCTGACCTTGTTACACTTTTGCTATATGGGCAATCTGTAACCCCCAAACATTCAGGAAAGCAACGTTCTTGAGTGCGCCCCAGTTCAGGAGATGAAGCCAGAGTCGATGTGTCCTCTGGCAAAGAGAAGGTTGGACTGGGTCACGTCTGCCCTGCCTACAGTTGTCTGCCTTTGTTGAAGTGGGCAGAGATGGCCTCCAGACTCTCACTTGCCCACCCAGGAAGGACTGAAAAAGCTTACAGGGTCTGACTGGGAAGAGGCAGCTAAAGAGACCTCCCATCACCAGTCTCAGTCCAGGACAGGAGGGCAGAACCAAAGCACTGAACAGCTCAGCGGCATCTTTCTGAAAGTGCCAGAACCAATAGCCCCTGCAAAGGACTGCACCCATATTGGACACCTGAATTTTGAGGAATAGCTGCCTGAGGGGCGCTGGGCCCCAGCTGCCAGAGCACTCACCCTGGTGACCTCTGGGAGGGAGGTTGCCGCGAGTAGCTGCTTGTCCCCTTTGTCCCTCTTGCGAAACCCAGTCTCTGATGATGGCTCTTTAATCGATCTCCCTACACTTTCTCTGCCTCCCTCTCTCTCTCTATCTCTCCAGGTGCCAAAGGTGACCAAGGTCCGCCTGGGCCACCTGGACCTCCGGGCCCCCCAGGCCCCCCAGGGCCCCCTGGAAGCAGAAGATCCAAAGGCCCGCGGCAGCCAAACATGTTCAACGGCCAGTGCCCAGGTCACCAAGCACTGCCCCTGGGCTCCCCCCTCTCCTGCTGATAATCCCAACCCTCAGGCTTCCCCCAGGCCTCATGACCAGATCTTTGGGACAAAGGGAAGAGATTTTTGTCCAAGGCCAGAGTTCCCACTTGCAGCATGTTTGTGGGAGGCATGAGCAAGGATAAGGGTGGCCAGTGTAGAACTGGGCCTCTGCTCCTTTCCCTCCTTCCTCGCCCTTCATTTTCTACCAGACTCTTGTTCTTCCTTGCCACACTCACCATCCCTCCCCTGAAGCCTTCTCAAAGGCTGAGCTGTTGGCTTTGGGCCTGGTGAAGGACTTGCCTGATGCTAAGGAAACCATGGGTAGCCCCCACAAATACTGCAGGACTCCCACTGCCACAACTAAGTTTTGAGTGCTAACTGTGTGCCAGGCCCAGGGCTCAGTGCTTTAATTCACTTTGTTCTCATAACAATCCTGTGATAGGGGAATCATTATTGTCACCAGTTTATAGGTGCAAAGCGGAAACCCCAAGGAGCTAAGTGGCTTGCCCAAGGTCACTGAGTTAGTGACAGAGCTAGGGTTCAAACCTAGGCACACCCTACTATAAAGCCGCTGCTCTTAGAGCCTCTTCCTTTTGGAGGAAAGGCGAGGGCGAGGAACTGCAGGCGTCTGGGAGGTCTGGGTCTGTGCGTGACGGGAGCGGCAGCAGACTCGAAAGCTCACTAAAAATCAAAAGCCGTCTTGAAGGAAAATCCTTCTATGGTAAAGTTAAAACTTCCCCAAAGTGGTGGCCTGGGACCCACTTACCTTCTTAGGCATTGAAGGGGTGCAACTTGCTGCCCTCACTTCAGGGGCAGACGAGAGAAGAGAGCCCAAGTGCCCTGCCCACTTGCTGTGGATTTCACTGCCGCTTTGCTGAAAAGTCTTTAGTTTTGTTTGGTACACTGTTTTTTCTGGAAGACATTTTGGGGGCATGAACTCAGCTGTCAGAGTGGGCCAATCTGTGCTTTCAAAGATGCCCGCCCCCCATAGTCCATGGAGGCTGATCATCACTCCGGCTGGCAGGAAGTGTAGTGTTAAATGGCAGTGGGGCTGCCGGCCTTCTCAGCACCAGCTCCTCCTTTTCATCAGCTCTTTGTTCAGCATCCCTTAGAGAATGAGTTCAGTGGGAACCTTTGCCGGAGAGGAGAGATCTGACCCCAGCTTTTTGGAATTCTAGTTCGCGGGAGCTCCCCAGGTCAGCGGGCGAGAGGGGTGGCTGGAGCAGCATGCCCCTCTGCCCAGGCCTGTCTGCAGGGAAGCAGCAGAAGTTGGGCACCAGAGTTGTGAAAACTGCTTTAAATGAGAGGCCATTCTCTTCCTAGAATTGAGTCCTCAGTTGCCAGGCATCCTGCATCTGAACTTCACCTTCTCTCCTGCTCCAATTCCATTTCTCTGGATGCCCCCTCCTGCCCCCACAGCTTCAGAAGCAGATTGGCATAATAGGAATTAATGAGAGCCTTTTCTCCAGACTAAGAACAGGAGGATCTCTCTGTCCTTTTCTTGTGCAAAGTCCAAATTCCTGAGCAGAAACTGCAGATGAAACTCAGAGGCAGCGGGATTGCAAGTGGGGGAGTGGGAACAGGGCCTCAGACTGCCCTCCTCGGAGAGACACAGGCTCACCCAGCTAGAGAGAAAAAAGCTTCCAGCTCAGAGAGGGTCCCACTCCTATTTTACTGATGAAGAAACTACTCCAGATTTTTCTCTGAGCTTTCCTAGTGACAATAAATGTGTTCCTTTCTAATCGGCAAACCACAGGGAGATTTGAACGCCTCAGAATTTGTCCAGGCAAGAGGCCCTGGCCTTTCCCAGAAAATCCAGTTGGCCTCGCCTACCCCAGGCCAGGGTCCTCATAGCAGTCCACTCCCTCCACCCTCACACTGGCCATGTTCCTCCCCTTCTCCTTTCCTGCTTCTGCCTCCTTGAGCCACCTCTTCACCAAAGGTCTGAATCATTAAGTGAAAAGTGACAAACCAAGGAGAATGAACCCAGCTTAGGGGTAGCCTCAAGCCAACTGTGAATCAGGTGACCCCATCGAGAACCTGGGCCCCACGCAGCAGAACACAGTGAGCCATCCCTCCTGAGCCTGCTCTCTCACACGTCCCTGAAAGTGAAAATCCTTCCAGAGAACTGCAGAGTCCAGGAACGTGTCAGCCAGCCTCTCTTTCCCCTGGATCATTAAGGACCTGAGTGGCCAGGTTCAGCCACGATTTCCCTTATACTGACACCTTCTTTGGATTGCATTATCTTAGCAGCTGTGGTCATGAAAATGCATTGGGAACTCACTGAGCAGGGAAACAATGTGAAAGTGTATGACTTGATGTTCCTTAAAGTCAAGCAACCAAAAAACTTGGTGGCTGGGTCCAAAGGGATGCTTGTGGGGCTGGAGTGGGGGCCAGCACCTGAGACAGCTCACACTGTGCCCCCGGCCTTTGCTCTGATTGTTGTTGTTGTTCCAGGGGAGACGTGTGCTGTACCAAATGATGACACTCTGGTCGGAAAAGCAGATGAGAAAGTCAGTGAACACCATTCCCCACAAGCAGGTAGAGAAACAGCATCCAACTCAGAAATTGGATGCCTGAAAGTCACGATTGGCAGCTGCTCCTTTTTCCTCTCCCGCTAGAGTCCATGATCGCGTCCATCGGAAAGCCCGTGCAGGTGCTGAAAGTTACAGAGACATTTGGGACTTGGATCCGAGAGTCTGCTAACAAGAGCGATGAACGGATCTGGGTGACTGAACATTTTTCAGGTACTTTCACTTGCCAGATGGCCGGTATGTGTGTCATAATTGTACCTTTCACCTGTGACCCGCCTCCAGGCTTATTCAGTCTGCAAGTCTGAGCCCCCTGCTGGAGGGCATAGCGCATGCGTGCAGATTCTTCCCTCCTTTGAGCACACCGGGACTGGTCATGGGATGGACCCAGGCCCCCCACTGCAGTTTATCCAGTTTGAGGCAAAGAATCCAGAAGAAGCATTTTGACCTTATGAAACCCTAAAGATAAAGTGGGAGAAATGTCAGAGGTGAAATCTGTTGTACTGTCCCTCTGTCTCAAAAGTTGGCCCCGCTCCCAGAGACAGTGCTTTCTCATCTATCTGTTGGACGAGGGGTGGGGGGTGGGTAGGCGAGATGTTATCTCACAGTCCCAGGCAGCTGAGGCTGACCCTAGTCATACTGCCCCAAGGCATGTCGCCAGGAGTGGCCGGTGGTGGTGGCGGCGGCAGTGGCCTCCTTCCGACAGGGTCTGGCCCTCCCCAGGACCAGGGCCGTAACTGGGAGGGCCTTCTTAATTTCATCAAGGTGAAGTGGTGGGCTGGGGGACTGCCTGGGGTACCAGCTGTGACTCAGAAGGAAAGAGGAAGCTGGTGAATGAGCAGGTGCTGCTGCGGGGCCTGGGAGGCAGGAGGTGATGAGCAGTTGCCAGCATTACCAAGCCCCGCTGCAGGCCTGTGCGGGACAGATAGAAAATGTCCTCAGCCACCTGGCCTTGAGGGGGAGGGGAGGGTGATTCAGTTTCCCTGGGAGGAGCAAAGCCGACTCGGTGGCTGCTGTAGGGAAGATGGTTCCGGAGTCCATAGAAGAGACCTGGACTTTGGGAGTCTGAGCTCTTCAGGCTGGACCAGGGCGCTTACAGACCCCTCCTTTTGACTCCCCACACCCCGCCTGCCAAGGTAATTGTTCGAGCAGCCCAGTAACAGCCTCTCCTGGCCTCCCTCCCGCAGGCATCAGGGTGAAGGAATTCAGTGACCAGCCCTCTCTGCTGAATGGCAGTTACACACTCATCCACCTCCCTTATTATTTCCATGGCTGCGGCCATACTGTTCACAACAACTCTCTCTACTACCACAAAGGAGGCTCCAACACCATAGTGAGGTGAGTCTGGGGGAGGAGGGAGGCACAGCACCCTCTCAAGCACTGCAGGTGGCACCACCTCCTGTGTGGTGCTCTGGTTACCTGTGAGCTGTCAGCTGGGGACTTGTTCCTATCGCTGTCCCCGGTGCCGAGAACGTTGTCAGATGTCAAACAGAGTTTGCTCACTGAAGGGACCACAGGCCGCAATGACTGAGCCCCAAGCCCCACGCCTGCCTGGGGGCTGCATTTACTGCTGGTCTAGATACTAAGAATAAGGTCAGAGCCAGAAAGAAGGAGCCCTGGAGTGGCAAGGGCTGCAGCTTTCTCGTGCTTTGAGAAAAAGGAGCCAGCACCCAGGGTTCCCTCTTGCAGGAAGGTGTCATCCCCTGCCCTCCCAGTCGGTTTTGTTCTGAAAAACAGAACATGGAGTATTTCACGTCACAGCCGAGATCACTGAAGAGAAGGGACTGCAGTGCAACATCAGGGGTTTGGGCCTTCACATCCAACTGTCATCCCAATGGCACCCTCGCCAGACCTCCCCTCCTCCTCCCTCTGCTTCCCGAGGGGCAGGGAGGTGGTCGCGTGGGAAGGCTGTGCCCAGGGCTGCAGCCGAGTCTTCCTGGCGCTCCACAAGAAACGCTGAAGTTTGGCCTTTGTGGGTCAAGAAGAAATACAGTTCTGGACTTTAGAGGGAGAAGCGAGTGAGGGCCCGAGGTCATCCTGAGCAAGTCAACAGAGCTGTGAACTCATGTTCTAACTCTCCTGCCTGCTCACACCGTGGCATTGAACAGGAGACAGCACCTCCGTGTCCTCAACAAAAAGATGGACGACATCCCCTGCAGCCCTCCAGCTGCGCCCCTACTGAAATAGCAGTTCCAGTATCATGGAGTGAGAACCAGGGTCCTAGTCAGCTAAAACAAGGGACCAGACCTCGAGGGCGGACTGGATCTGTGCTCCTCCCCACCCCCAGGAAGGTCTCTGGTGTCAGGTTAGGGTGGGACGGCCTCCTAGTGTCCTGTGCAGCAAACTGGCCAGTCCAGACACATTGCCTGTCCGCTGCCTGCCTCTCATCTTCCTGCACCGACTCCCCCGCCTCTCAGTGTCTCCCCCACCCCTCACTCGGGCAGAGTCTTGTGCAGATTCTGTGCATAAAAGGACAGCTGACCCACTTCCTGTCAGAAGCCACACCCCAGACACATGCCTTCCCATGACATTTCTCTCTTTAATCCTGTGGCTCCCTGCTGTCATTTCTATAGGACTGGGTGGAGATAGTAGGGGAGTTTTGGGGTGAATGAGCCCCAGAAAGTGTCTTCTGATGAAGCTAAACGTCTGTGACCCACAGGTCAGGAGGCCCGCATCGAGTCACGGCTGCATGCCAGGCTGGGAGTTGGGGGGAGGAGACCCTTTTCTGACTGGAAATGTATAGCTGTTGGTGCCGGTACCGGGTGGGGCCAATGGCGGTACTGACACCCAGGCATTCAGAGGAAAGAGCTGTGAGCTGAGGTGGCAGAAGCGCCTTTTGAGCCCTCACTCACTTCCCTGGTTTCTATTCAAACTGACTTCAGGCTTCCTTCACGGTTTCAAATTTGTTATGCTCTGATCCCAACCATTATCACACATTTTACTCTTCTTTTGTTGCTCAATGGCACCCTCTAGTGTTTCTTTCAGCCTAATGTCCCTGAATTTTCATTCCTGGGGTCAGGTATCTTTTGGATCATTACTGTTTGATACAGCCCAAATTTGGAATCTGCCCAGTCATTCAGCCTCCAGAAGCTGGGGGGGGATGGGATTCCACGCCACAGCTAACTTCATCCAGTCGCTATGCCTGAAAAGAAAATCGATTTCACTTTCCTGTGTCTCTTCTCGGCTAGTGACTTTCTTCTTTAGACTGCTGTGAAATTTTTGTCTGAAAATCATAGCATGGGGTAAAGGAAGAACCCTAGTCTTGGAGTTAGAGAAACCTAAGTCTACTACATCTTATATTCCTGGGCCAGTCACGTCGCCTTTTTCACTGGTGGAATGAAAGGGCTAGATTAAGTCATCTATTAAGGCTCCTTGTAGCTCTGAAAATCCTTGAAACGGCATTTCAGGAGGTCAGCAAATACCTGAGGATTCATGAGACTGAGGAATTTTCCCGGGGGTACTTGGCTAGCAAGTGAACACCTAGATGTAAATTCATTCTGACTCTGGGGGTCTATGCTCTACCACGTTCTGCCTCCCCGTTTCCTCTGTTAGCCGAGCTGGTCACTGTCTTTCCCGTCCTTGCTGCCCGCAGCTCTGGGGGTGGGCCTGCGGAGGGGATCACCTGGGAACTCATCAGAAACACAGAGGAGTTTCTCAAAGAGGAGCCTAGAAAAATCATATTTTTCCAAAAGGATAGTGACTCATATCTACTTCTTTACACATTTCAGATTTGAATTTGGCAAAGAAACATCCCAAACGTTGAAGCTTGAAAACGCCTTGTATTTTGATCGAAAATACCTCTTTGCAAATTCCAAGACTTACTTCAATTTAGCTGTAGATGAAAAGGGCCTTTGGATTATCTATGCTTCCAGTGTGGATGGCTCGAGCATTCTTGTAGCACAACTGGATGAGAGGACATTTTCTGTGGTGCAGCACATCAATACCACGTACCCCAAGTCCAAGGCCGGCAACGCCTTCATTGCCCGTGGGATTCTCTATGTCACAGACACAAAAGATATGAGGATAACGTTTGCCTTTGATTTGTTAGGAGGGAAACAGATCAATGCAAACTTTGATTTAAGAACTTCCCCGTCTGTTCTTGCCATGTTATCGTACAATATGAGAGACCAGCACTTATATTCGTGGGAAGATGGCCATTTAATGCTTTATCCTGTGCGTTTCTTGTCAGCGACATTAAACCAGTGATGGGATGCATTCTGCTCACCCCCAGCAAATCTCAGATATTCTCTGGGACCATTTATATCAATCCCAAAAGAAAACTTGTCCTTAAAGGTAGCCAGGTATACTTTGCTGTGGTAATTTCATGACATGCATATGTATATGGCAGGCAAATTTTCTTTAAATTAAGATTCTTTGGGAGAAAGTAGCAACAGATTGGAAGTTGAAATGACTAAGATTGATCAATTCCTCTAACACTGGCTGGACAAGTCACGTGCCCTTAGGCCTTCCCCTCCCTCCTGCGATTTCAGCATCTGGAAGGGCTGGCTGACGGGACTAGTAAGCTTCCTCCACCTAGAGGGAATTCTAAGTAGCTTGCCCGTTACTACTCTCACAAATTTTGCTGCAATTTGGGTTTCTTGTTTATTTTTTAGCCATGTGCTAAAAATGTGTTGATCCAGAGGGCTTGAGCAAGGGATTTCTTAGTGCTGACTCAGATTCGGAGCCTCGGAAAGCTGCATTGCCCCTTTACAGCCGTGAGGTGCCCTGTTGCCCGTCATTGGCTCCCTTTCTCTGCATCTACATCCACCGCCACAGTGCCACTATGGCCAGAACCCTCGGCTCCTCCTTTCTGCTCCTTTTTGCAAAAGCCAGGAACTGCCAGCAACATGCTCAGGTTTCCTAATGAAACAGAAACGAGCCTTTCTGGGTTCCTGTTGGTTTCTGATCAGGCTGATATGCAGCAGGGGTCCCCGTGCTGACTCGTGGGCTCACGGTGGCTTCCTCCACTGCAGCTGTGCCTCGGCTCTCAGAGCTCTTATGCTGTGGCGGCCTTCATCTGGCTGCCTTTGGGAAGCACTTTGCAGTTTTCAAAAGAGAGGCACTATTTGTGGGCAAGACTGAAAAACTGTGGCCCTAAGGAAAAGCCAGCCCGTTACCTGTTCTTGTTTTAATAAAGTTTTACTGGAACAGGTGACACTCATGTGTTTATGTATTACAGCCTGTGATGACTCCTGTTCTACAGTGGTGGAGTTGAGTAGAGGCCATAAAGTTGAGAAATGACCCACAATGCCTACTTACTTACCAGAACTTGTTTTGTTACAGACTTAAGAAGTAGTGCTTTATATGGTTGCGGTTTTGGCAGAAGGCCAGGGTGAGAACCTCTTAAAATTAAGTGCCCGTCCTAAAAGCAGCTTTAGAGGATGTTATTGCCCCTTGGATGCCAAAAGAAAATCCGGTTCGACTTGCTCCTGAATGCCCTGACATCATATATTTTCTGCCAGCTCAGTTCTTCAAACATCCTTTGGCCCAGGTTCAGGCAGGGCCACTGGAAATAGAGGGGAGCGGTAAGTCAGGAGCTCCGCAGCTGGGCAGGAGAGAGAGGGGATCTCTTACAAAGGATTTTCCCTCAGTTTGGCCTCATTGAATACAGTATATTGGAAAGGAGCTTCTGAAACTTTTTCACTGGGTCCAAATCCATTCTCGATGGCCCTGAGCCCTGGTTTTATACCTTTTTAATAGGAACATTTTAAAACTTGAGGGATGTAAATATTTAACTCCCCCACCTCCTGAATAATTAGGCAGCTGTTAGGGACTTTTTTGTTGTTATGTGCTCAAAATAATGGGTATGTAGCGCTCCTTCCCCTACCCCCCCCATATATACTTTTTAATTAGACTGATTGTGTCATGTCCTCACAGCTTTTAAAAACACTCTTTTCAGAGTCATGTTTTGCAACAAAGTAAAAGAGAGTTTCACATTCAAGACCAATGTGTCTAATGAATACTAGGGTTTTATTTTTTAAGTATTTAAATTTTTGTGCTGCTGTTTCTAGACACAGGATATGAGTATAATTTCATAGTAATAATTGTATTAGTAATAGTGATAGTAATATATATAATACTGATTTTATGTATGGCAATCAATAAAAAAGAGTAGTTAGGATTAGCACATATTTCTCTTTGAAAAAAGTTTTAGAAAACCCTGTCTTGGTAGCATGATCTACCTTGGCTCTTTTCATTGAGGGTAAGAAATCATAGACTCACTAGTAGAACAGCTCAGACTGGGATTTTTTTCCCTCTATGGCAAAGTAGTGTAGGGACAGCTGAATTGTGTCCAGGGTTTCATGAGTAATAATGTAAAGCAATGTAAAGTAATATGGTTACAGTATGGTTGAAAGTTTGTCAGTATTTGATTAAAGAAAAAGATTTCGGGTCATGCTGAAATAGAATGTACAATCTCATGTTTTTAAGATACTATTTAGCAGTTTGATTGTCACTTACAAGCAAAGTTGCTCTCAAAGCACTTTTCATCTGTCTGCATTTCTGATGTCAGAATGAAACCAGATAATTCTCTAATTTTTCTTTAATATAAAGTACTTAGCTTCCCACTGGAAAATAAATAAAGCCATCTCTCATAACCTCAAAGGTAGGTCAAACCCTGTTCCACAGCATTTTCTTTTAACTGATAGCATGTCCTATTGAAGTCATGCAGGTGGTTATGGTCTCAGTGCATCACTCAGCCAGGTGTTATGACAGAGAAAGAGTTCTGGGTGAAAGTTTTAAAATGAGGAACTGTGATCTTAGACATTTTCCCCCGCTTTTACCTTCAAGGTTGCAAGGTGAAAAGTCAAATGAGGAAGTAGCAGCAGGAGAAAAAAAAAAGTCAAATGAGACACTGATTCTTGAAGAGCTGGGAGTCATTTTCCAACTGCACAGAGTGCATTTTGGCTGTGACTATTTGAAATCAAACCATCTGATGGAGAAGTATGTGATAGGGCTTTTCAGTTTTTATCCAGCTGCTGTGACCTTGTGTATCACATCATTAAAAGCCATAATTTCCAATCTGTAACCACAGATTCTGAACAATTATGAATAACAAGTAAATAATGGCAAGTGTCTCTTTTTTGGTTGTAATTTATTTAACTTTAGTCAATAAAAGAATCATTGCTGAACACAAGCACATGTTGAAACACGTGTATTTTTATTTTTATCTTTTGGTCATTTCCATATAACACTGAAATGGAAAAATAACAACCCAAAGCAATGTTACAGAATTGTAGTGCTTGTTCCTCTAGTGAAACTCTCACATTCTGCTATCTACTTCAAAATACTGAGAAACCAGTGAGATGAACTCAATATAACTGGTGACTATTGATAGAACTATATAAATATAGATATAAATACAATGAATATTTGTTAGTTTATTTGCATAGGCAAGGCAACTGAAAAGGGAATAATGTTTTGGGCTAAAAATAAAAAAACAACAAAAATTTACCACCAGATCTGTGTGATTTGGGGGCAAGTTTCTGAATTACCTCCCAGCCTCTCATCTATAAAATGCATATATTAATATTACTTACCTGTTTTTATTTTTCTATGTGAAGTGAGAAATGCTCTGAAAATATACAATTCTTGATAAATTATGCTTGTTTCATCCCTGCAGGAACAGAGTCACCTGTTCTCATGACCTTATTAGGGGCAATAGGAATGGGTCAGGGTTACAGCATCAACAGTTTCTGTCTGCTCGTCTGTTTGATTAGGTAGTTGACACTTCACACCACCACAAAATGACCTCTTTCTTAGACAACACATTTACAATTAAATTGTCTTCAAGTCATGAAAAGAGAGTCCAAGAACCTGCTACACTGACCTGTAGAACTTCTCTATAACCTTCCCTAGAAGCATCTGTTACTGATAGCCCAAGCACGTGCTGCTGATAACTCTTGCAATTAAAATATTACAAAAGAAAAAGTTCACCAGGAAAAGTAGTCTTTCCCCTTTAATTGGACTATTTAGCTTATATGTGATTGAAAGACAATTAGTCTTAGAGCCACTCATTGTAAGATTTAAAGTAAGAATGAAATTAATCTGTCTCACTACTTTTCCTTCCAATCTGCTGTGACCAACCTCAAAAACTGATCTAAAATCTAAAAAACCTAATTCTGAAATCACCAGATTTTTGTGTCTAGCAATCTAGAAATGTCAGTGTCTCAAACACAGTTGCCAAGAGACCACACATGTAATCACAGGACTATTAAATGTCAACATTAGGTGGGACCTTTACAGAATACCCAGTCCAACCTGTGTTTTTGAATTGACACAAGTGAGGTCAGAGAAAGTGAGTAATTCACCCAACATCACCTAAGTGTCAAGAGTCAAGAGAAGACACTATTTTCCTGATTTATAATCACAGGGAACTTATAATCACATTCCCCACTGTACTTAGGCACTTCCGAAAGAATGATCTGATCTCTATTATTGGAAAATAAAAAACACTAACTTTGAACATTTTTCAAAGGCATTTCTTTCAAAAGAACCATCTCTAAAGGCAAATGCCAAATTCAACCTACTCAGGCAGAGAACACTTTCATAACAAAGACATTCTCAACACGATGTCAGTCACCACCTTCTGGGAGGTGACTGTAAGTGCTGAAGTCCAGCACCCATTGTTACTAAAGAGTACCAGCAGCAATGGACACTTTCTGGTCCAAAGTTTTAAGAGATCTCAAAATGGCTACTACTTGGTGCTCACCCCTCTATACACCGAGGTCCCTTCACTTTGCACACATTATTTTACTTAATCAGAGGTGCTCCAGTAGAAAAGTCCTTAAATATCATTTATTCTCTCTACTCAGTGTTTTAATCCTCTCTACAAATGTAGTGGACCCTGTGTTGCACTCCCCACTGGGATTCCGCGTCAGGGAAGACCTTTTTGGCCCTGGTGCTGGGAGTGCTCTCAGCTGACAGCCCTGCAGGAACTGCCTGGGCTGCAGCGACCCCTTCACCCAGGACATGCCCCTCCCCCAGTGACGACCACTGTGTGAGTATAAAGGCCTAGAGGGCGGGCACAGCTTGAACTTCTCTAACGTGGCCATCTTCATGCTGGATCCCTGTGGTTCCACCAAGTCTGTCTCCCACCTGCACCCAAACAGCCTTCTCCTTCTGCCCTTCCCGCCGCCTTCTTCCTTCCCAGGTGTTGATCCCACAGACTTTTAATGACGTCCTGCTGGCTAAACTCCATCTGAGCAGGCTTCCCGTAAGGACCCAGGCTCTCAGAGTGCCAGCTGAAATGCTAGGTGCCTACCTAAATTTTAATTTCAGAGAACAACAACAAAGTTTTGTTAGTATAAGTATGTTCCGGTTATGAAATGGGATACATACAAGCTAAAAACAAAAACAAAAATTTCGTTTATCTGAAATTCATATTTAACTGGGAAGCGTGTGGTTCTACTGGCGACACTTGGCAATCCTAACCGCCTGTGGTCCTAGATAGAAGCTATAAGATAAGATTCTAAAGCTGGGTCATTCACCACCCAGTTGTAGAGAGGACCCCACTGCTAGTGATAAATTGACCACTGGTAGCCCCTGGGACAGCAAGATAGTCCAGTTGTTAAACTTTTCTTTGGCGATGAATCAGAATGGTGCTCCGGAGGAAAGGAATACATTAGCTGAAGTTATGTATGGGGTATTTGAGAATTATGGAGAAACAGACTAAAAGGATAATAAAATCAGGTGTGGTTGTTGCTTAATTTGGCCCGCTGGAAATAGATTAGAAAAAGCTGAGAGCAATTACTCGCCAACTGAAAGCATTATGGGAAAGGCCAGGGAGGGCGTCCTCAGCCGCATGCAAAAATGCTCTTGTCTCCTGCAGGAGGGCAGAAAAAGCTGAGGTCCAGACCCTGGACTTGAAGATCGCCCTTGAGACCATCCCCCAAAGAAGGTTGAACTCCCAGCAAAAGGTCTGCTGTACCAAGGTAAGCGCCTGGACAGGGAAAGACTGGGACCTTGCCACACAGAATAGGGGCCGGGGGCCGGCCACTTCCAAGTTGCAGTTTGTGTACTTTTGTGGCCTTTTAGGGAAAAAGGGGAAATTTCAAGGATGGATTAAATTGAGTTTGTTGGCCAATTTTTTCCATGAAAAGTCTGATACTAAGTATTTTCATCTGTATGGACCAATTGTTCTCTGTGGCAACTGAATTCCGCTATTGTAGCTAAAAACATTCATAGACAATACATAAATGAGGAAGCATAGCTGGGGTCCAATAAAACTGTATTTATAAACATTGAAATTTGAATTTTATAATTTTCATGTGTCACAAAATGTCTTTTGAAAAACGTTAAAACAATTCAACTGAATAATTTTAAAGATTTTATTAGCTTTATTCAACAATTCATGAAATGGGCACCATCCAATGTAGCAGATAGAATGGGGTCTGTGGAGCTGCACAAAATGAAAGACTCTTGGCAGCGAAGGAGCTGGACTAAGGAAGTTACACAGACAAAAAGCGGGTTGGTTATGGCAAGTTTCCTTTAGGGGATGGCAAGGGTTTTTTGGCCGATTACAGTACTCGTGCTAACCACTTGATTCTTTATTGATTGATTTAAGAATCCATTTGGGGGAGAACCAAAACTGTAAAGTAAGTTAAATTTTGGTTTGGTGACATGAAGCTTAGTATAAAAAACTCCATTTTGAGGCTGTTGTCTTGTTTTTAACAAATGTAAAAGCCATTCTTAGCTTGTGGACGGTACAAACATAGATGGTGGGTAGGATGCAGCCCTCTTCCTCTTTGCTCTTCCTGTTCTAGAATATACTCAGGGCTAATATTAACATGTGCTCTAGCTTTCTTTCAGTTCATATTAGCATGGTATATCTTTTCCCATTGTTTTATTGGTGTGTGTCATATGAAAGTAATTTTTGTGGGCAGCATATATTTGGGTCTTGTTTTTTTGTGCAATCTAGTTCTGCCTTTTAGCTGAAGCATTCACACCTGCGACTGCCTGTTTTGTAAATAACATTTTATTGGGCTGCAGTCACCCTCATGCATTTATAGAGAGCCTGTGGCTGCTCTTGTACTACAAAAGCATAGTTGCGTAGTTGGGACACAAACTTTACAGCTAGCAAACTTTAAATAATTACTGTTTGGACTTTTTAAGAAGAAGCTAGCTAACCTTTGGTTTAAACCCTTTACATTTAGTGCATTTATTGACATGGTTTGTTTTCAATCTACCATCTTGCTATTCTGTCCTCTGTGCCGCCTTTTTATTTTTTGGATGGGGGGGGCCTTTTGAATGAGTAATTTTTTTTAATAATTTTGTTCTTTCTTGGCTTATAATAGTTAAAACTTGTGTTGTTTTACTTTAGAGTTTATAGTGTGTATATTTTTATCACAATCTACAAATCGTACCCCACTAGTGTAAGAACTTTACAATACAGTTCTCTCTGCTCTCTGTATTTATAAGTTGCATTTTTTTAAGAATCCAGATATAAATAAAATCATACTACAGTATTATTCTTTTTCAAACAACCTTGTTTATTTTTCACAACATAGGATTTCTCCCCACAGG
This sequence comes from Scalopus aquaticus, assembly GCA_004024925.1. Lineage (NCBI taxonomy): Eukaryota > Metazoa > Chordata > Mammalia > Eulipotyphla > Talpidae > Scalopus > Scalopus aquaticus. Next base: position 69,710 of record PVIJ01008906.1, read on the forward strand.
TGCAGTTACCACAGTTTTCCTACCACCAAAGTGCCCACAGTCCTCTCCCATACTCCACACACCACCATGCTCTCCTCCCACACCCTCCCCTGCCCCTTTTCTCTCTTCCTCCCCTCCTTACTGTCTCAGATCTACCGTCTGCTTTCTAGGGTTAGTCTTGATTTATCTAGATTCCACATATCAGTGAATCCATCTAGTATTTATCTTTCTCCTTCTGGTTCACTCTGCCTAGGATAATCCTTTCCAGTTCCACCTATGTTACTGCAAGTGGTATGAGTTTATCTTTTTTGATTGCTGAGTGTTCCACTGTGTACATAGACCACATCATCTTTTTTTTAAATATAATAGATATTTATTTTTGTTATTCGTATCTTTTACATTATTGTGTGCTCCCCATAAGTGTGTTCACCCGTGGAGCCATCACCATAGTCCTCCGTGCTCCCCTTTACCCCCTCTTGAGCCCTACCCCTCCCCTCCTTCCCTGCTGAATGTCACTTTCTTATTTGGCTCCCCTATATTCCTGTTATAAGTGAAACCATTCGATAATTTTCTCTTTCTTTCTGGCTTATTTCACTGATCATGATCCCCTCTAGGTCCATCCATGTTGCTGCGAATTGCATGTGTTTGTCTTTTTTGAATGCTGAATAGTATTCCATTGTGTATATGTACCACATCTTCTTAATCCAGTCATCTATTTTTGAGCATCTGGGTTGTTTCCATACCTTAGCTATTGTAAACAGTGCTGCAATAAACATGCAGGTGCATGTATCCTTTCGGATTAGTGTTTTTGTGTCTTTTGGGTATATTCCCAGTAGTGGTATTGCTGGGTCATATGGAAGTTCCATTTCTAGCAGTTTGAGGAAACGCCATACAGCTTTCCATAGTGGTTGGATCAATTTGCATTC
>PVIJ01008907.1:0-70625 GCA_004024925.1 Scalopus aquaticus
AGGAAAGGAAAATTAGAACTATCTCTGAGAAAAATCAGTGACAATTTGATGTGAGCAGATATATTTGACCAAGAGAAAAATGAATGAAAGCATATTTGTTTCATTAAATCATTGCCATTTTTAAACTCCTAGCCTTCGACACAGTCTGATCAAGAGATGGGATCAAGGCTATTTTGTATGACACATGTGATCTCATTTAATCTCTACAACAGCCCTGTGGGCTATGTATTAGCTATCTCATTTTACAGATGAAGAAACTTAGGTCCTGAGAGTTTGGTCACACATCTATTGAGCATGAACTAAACACATTTGGTGATTCAAATGCTCAGGGTCTTTAACTTTTATATGGTTTTGCACAAAAATCACACTGGGAAGACTAGGCCTCTGGGAAACTCTGTCTGACATCAACCGCCAGTGCTAAGGAGAGGGAACAGGGCTGAACCTTCTGGGAGCTGTTGTTCCAGGCTCTCAGGGGCCTAGCTACTGACATGCTCAGCACCAGCTTTAGGTGTCTGTCTCTGCTCCAGTGTGAGCTGCCCTGGAGACTGGGGTGCAAAGCGACAGATACTGCAATTTTTTTCTGTGTTTCATCCACCCCTCCACCACCCTCTGCTCCACTTAAATTAAGAGAGAGGAGCTGCCCCAGCCAGGCAGCCAGCCACTCCCATCTGAACGTGACCGAGTAAAACAGATTAGTGAACAAAGAAATGAATAGAGAGAACTGGGAGTGGGAGGGGGGACACCAGCTAAGCTGTCTGTTTTAAACAGCAACTGCTATTGGAGTAATTGATTGCAGGGAACACCAGACTCAGTTTGGCCTAACTTGGTGATCACTAACTCAATTACTTAATTTTCAAGAAAAACATTTGCCTATGATAAATAAAAACCGAATAGACCAAGAGAAGTACACGCCTGCTTTCAGTCAACTTCAGTCACAGGCCTGATGTAAAAGGGAAGGCAGCTGGAAGGCCTGGGCTTGAGGGGCATGAGTAAGACTGACAACAGTAATAGCCAGTATCATCACCGGGGCGTTAGAAGAGTCACACATATTTTAACCCATTTCATCTTCATATATACCCTATGGAAATGAACACCATTATCATACTCATTTTACGGATGATAAAACTAAGGCCCCGAAACTTCACATGGTCTGTCCTTAAGGTGTACAGCTGGCAGGTGTCAATTAAAGACAGGGAGAGGGAGTTATTAGATACCTGTCTGCCACACCTCAGTCCTTTCCTTAACACTTTTGAGACTTCTGGCTAATTCTCATAGCCAGTACTTAGAATTTTTTTGAATCAGCCCTCTTTCTGGAAGTTTAAATAAGTACATCTAAAAAGGAAACACATAGATAGGTAGATTTAAAACTAGTGTCTTCAATCTTTAACGGAAAGTAATCAGAAAAGTGACTATCATACTATTGCTTGAGTTTGAAGCACAGATCTGTGGTCTCCTTGCTGAAAAGAAAGGCTAACATGTGTTAGAGAGATGTTAGGGATCTATCAACCTCAGCTTATAATTTCCTCTTGGATATCATCAGAAGTACTGAAAGAGAACAGAACAGGAAATGCCTTGCTCATAATTGCACTTTGGGAAGCGCTGCATTGCCTCTCTCTCAGGTCTTTCTCCCGCATCACAAAACAAAGTGGGCTGGCAGAGTCCTGAACTTTAGGAGCTTAAAGAGCTTTATGTGGGCAGAGAGGCCTCTGGCTCTTGCAAGTCCCTGTTCAAGTGATCTGCGTGTTCACTTTGCAAGGGAGACTGTATTGCCCAATCTTTACCCAGTGAAGAGAGATCCCAAGCTCCAAAGTATCCCTGGAATAATGTGGTAGCAGTTTGTGACAATACATCCAGCCTGCCTCTCCTTTCAGCTTCGTAAAAGTATTACACCCCTCGCACACACTTGGATATAAGCCATGACTGTCTGATTTGCTTTCACCCATGGGATATAGGAGGAAACGATGTGTGCCTCTTTCTGGTGTATGTTCTCTCCTTCCCTAGGGCCTCATATGGAGATAGCAGCCCAGTAAGTTGGTGGAGCTCCGTCAGCCTTGGTCCCTGAGTGACCACTACAAGCGACAGAGTCATCTTCATCTTATCTCTCTTCTGATCTCCAAGAACATTTCTGTGATGTTTTAAGCCACTGTGACTTTGTGGTCCTTTGAGATAACATAGATCAGCCTCTTTTGAACAATGAAGGGACAAAGTTCTTATACTGGCCACCATAGATACAAACCCAGACCCAAATTATCTGGTAACTTGTTCCAAAATGCCAAGAGAATCCTCCTTTGCCATTATTGCTGCCTTTTCACCATCGGCAGAGCTATAGTCTGCTGATGCCTCTGGTATCACCTGCAGCACAGTCCCGGCAACTCTGCAGCTAGTGCAGGACTCCTGGCTCTGTCCGCAAGCTCCCAGTGCCCAGACCCTGGGACTAATTCCTGACCTTTCAGCGCAGTCAACAATATTTTTATAAAGTGAGTTAAATGCTCCCTATGTCTGTACTGCCTCAGTTAAGTGTGCCCTGTAAGGAAAGCTGCTTTGGTGCAGGAGGACCCCAGCATTTAGAGATTTAGACATGACGCCCTTAGGTCCACACATGCCACCTCTTCCTTCAGCTGCAAACACAAAACCACACTGTGTTCTAAATCCTCCAGTGCTCAGTCTCTATCAGGACCATTACTTTCATCAGACATGTTTATGTGTGTCAAATAACAATTATCTTTTCCCTTGAAGTCTTCTTAACTGCTCTGACGCACCAGTGAACACAGATGCACACTTGCAGGAATATTGGCGCACCTTCCCTGGCCCATCCACACTGCATGTGGCAGCCCTGTCTATTGTTCCTATGCACATGACATCTAACTCTTCTCCCTAGACAATAGGCTGCTGAAGAGAATGGGTCTTACGTTTGCATCTGTGTGGCTGTCTCTTGCTGCATGACAATCCACCTCAAAATCGTGGTATATGCTCTGCAATTTTTTAATCTACTCGCAACCTAACAAGTTTGCCTGCCCCAGTTTCGTGGATGTAGGAAATAAAAACATTCCGACGCATATAAAGAATCACTTTATGTAGGCTGCTGTTCGTGCTGCAGAGTGTAGAGAGGCGCTCCAGCCTACAAGTCTGCAGGGCTGTGCTCTATTTCGGCTGTACCACTAAACTACTTGGCTGTTCCTTTGGCAAGTCACCTACCTAGGTGAGCCTCTGAGTGGCTGCCACAGCACATGAAACACAAAAGGAACCTTCCTGTCTCGCTTCACAGGAATGCTGTGAAAGTCCCACGAGAGACTTGTGGGGGTCCTGGACTGTACAGGCCAATGGATAAGAGGTTCTCAGGATTACCCCTTGTGTGACTGTCCAGGAGGTGGAATGTCTGCACTCTCTGCATTTGTGGGTCTCTTGGATCCTTCCTGGGTGAGAGGTGCACAGCTTCCAAATTAATAATGTAACCAAAGCCTTTTAATTCTTGTATTTGAGTTATTTAAGGGGAGCACCTGGCTTTCTGCCCTCTCAGAGTTAGGAAACAATGAAAGGATTAAGTGTACCTTGAGACTGCTTCTGGGGTGTTCCAAACCAAGGACCTCCTCCTTGGGGTTGGGGGGACAGGGGGAGAGGGAGAGGGAGAGGGAGAGGGAGAGAGGGAGGGAGAGATAGAGGGAGAGGAAGGGAGGGAGGGAGGGAGAGAGAGAGAGAGAGAGAGAGAGAGAGAGAATGTATATGAATGAATAGCAGATAAGATAGTAGCATGGTGGTAAGAGATGCAACAAGAAGACAGAATGGGGGACTCCAGAATGAGTACATTTGGCTTCCTGGGCACTACAAATTTGGGGGCTGAGGATGGGACACAGAGGGGGATATACTTTTAGTTTAGAACACCAGGAGGTTTGAAGTGCTGCATAGTAAAGTAGGAGCACATTTACTATGAGAGAATTCCACAAGCCTAGCAAAAGAGGAAACCAAGATTCATGGAGAAGCATATTGTCCCAGGCTGCATGGTCTGGAAGGGATGAAAATTAAGACTGAAGCTGAAGACTACTTGTCTCCAAAGCCCAGCCTCCTTTTCCACTAATCTTATTTATTTCTCTGCCCTTTGGCAAGGTGGAGAAGGGAAGGATGGGAATGTGTGGTGATAGAAACTGGAGTAGGGAGAGGCCACCCCAGCTCTGTCAGCCAAGACCTGCTGCCACGAGGCACCCTGCCATGGCCCCAGCCTAAGTCTACCAGTCCCAGCACTGGAGCCAAGAGACAGGCAGAGGGAAGTTGCCTAGCCAAGGGGGTGAGTGGCTGCTGTGATTTTATAGCTCAGAAAGGATGTGTCCCGGGCAAAGAGTCCCTCTGGGCCTGGTCTAGGCTACTCTTCCTGATGGATGCCACTCTGTTTACAGCTCTGTTAAGAAAGTATTTGTGAAGTGCTTGTTATGTGAAAGACACTTGTCTGCCTCTGGAAGTACAAGGGTGAATATGACTTCCTTGCTCTGAATGAACACTCAGTTTAATGGATGAGGCAGATAATTTTTATTCAGTCTGATTAATGCTCTCGTAGAGGAAAGCATATGAAAAACATCCAGGTTCACCAGGGGTGACAACAGCCAAGGAAGACTTTCTGGGGATTGAACAGCTTAGTCGCTTTGAAGTCAGTTGATGAAAAGGAAAGGGGAACAAGGCTGAAGTTGTGGCTTGAAAGTCAACTGCTGCAGTGCCAATTGCATCTTGTGTTTTCTTATTTATTTCCTTCTGTCAGTGAGAATGTCTTTAGTTTCAAGTTGTAAGAAACTCAATTCAAACAGACTTAAATAATAAATGGACAGCTAAACTGATGAAGGAATGAACAGGGTTCCATAACCACAGAAAGAGTAAAGAATGAAAAAAAAACAAACAAACCAGAACCAAAAGAAGTACTCGACTTTCTAGAAAATTGAAAAGAAATTACAGATCTTTTAAAGACACTAAATTAATAAGTAAAAATCTCATTGGCAAAAAGAATAACACATGGTATTACTGAAAAATTTTAAAAACTTACAGGAAACAAATAACCCTTATTTTACAAATAGTTGGAAGCAAAAGGAAGGATAACCAACTCATTTTATAATCTCTTCATAAAAACTGAACAAAGAAAATGCCAAAAAATAATTACGGGACAAAAATAAAAATAAAATAAATATATTAGTAAATAAATATATTAGTAAATTAGTGGTTAGGTTTCTCCTCGGCTTGGCACCAAGGGTTCTTTTGCCTAGCAGATGGGTCCTTCATGGAGAAGTGATTGGTTAACCAATTTAGTCTGAGCAAATATGCTGACTTTTAAAAAAAATTTCAGCTTATTTGAAACATTTCATAATTGAAAATTTTTAAAGAAGTTACAATACACATCATTTCATTTAAAAGAACAACCTGAACTTCAAAAGCTCCAGTAATAAACTCTATAAGAAATGTGTAAGGTCTCCATGAGGAAAACCAGAACACCTACTGAGGAGCTTAAGAGAGTTCAAATGAAATCTCAGGCTGAAACCCAATATATAAAATAGCAGCTAATATTTGTTGCATAAACAGATACCAGACTGTTTATCAAACACATATTTATGCCGAACACCCCACTAAGTGATTCATGCTACCTCAATAACCCCACAAAGCAAGAATTACCACAATTCTTGTCTTACATGGGCGAACGCTGTGGAAGGGTGAGGCTCTCTATTCAGGATCAGAGAAGCAGCAATCACGGAATTAAGCCTGTACCCCAGGAAGGGCTAACCCCAGAATGCAGGATCTTTGCTGCCCCGCCAGCCTCTCTCAGATCAACAGGCTGGGGTCCTGGAGTCCTGCTTTTTGATACCCTCTTGCTTCCAGGAATGAAGAATTAGTTCTGCTAAGATCAGAAAGCTGTATACCTCTATACAAACGTGACTAATTTCAGACTTCTTCAATTATGTTCTGTCTTTGTCTAATGTTTTTTTTTAGCTCCAGACTGTGTCTTTGGTACTAAGCAGCACAGGGACGGCAGAAACAGAAAACTATAGCAGAAATATGCGGAAGAGGAAGATGAGACAGGGGAACAGAGTAGCGGCCTCCCCCCCTCCAGGGAATACTTCTCGTCCTAATCCTTCAAGGCTTTGTGATGTGGTTTTATAAGAAAGGTGATTTCTTGCCCCAAACAAGAGGTTAAGAAACTAGATTTCAAAATACCGAGGTTCAAGGATCAGCCTGACTCCTGAGTAGATGTATGTACTCAAGAGAGTTATTCAGCTTCCCTGGACCTCAGTTTCTTTCTCCCAGAAAACGTTGCCCAAGTTAAACGAGGTGATGCACAGATAGTACATAACACAGAACTTGGCATATGGTACACCCCATTAGATGTACCCATCACCACTGTCATCACAGTCATTGTCCCCACCATTCTCAGAACCCAGAGACCTCCTCAGAACCTCAATTTCCAAACCTTCTTGCTGCTCTGGTGACATGGCCTCCGCTTAGCCAAGTTCTCTCAGCAGGGTCTTAGGATAAACCAGGGCCCTGGGAAATGCCCACTTCATCAGGCCCTTGCTCCCAAGGCACGGGGCTGAGAGTTGTTTGTGGAAGCCTGAATGAGAGACTGATGACTCGAGATAAGATAGGCAATCAGCGGGGACTGCCACTGCAGACTTCTGGTCTACTTGTAAAATGAGTCTTGTCATTTATTTGACAGTCCCCAGGATTTCACAGAGGGGGAGGGACAAGTAAAGCCAAGTCCCCAGCAGTGTTCTTGATTGCCTGCAGTGTGGAGTTTGTGGTTCTTGGGGCCCGGGGTCTGCACCACCCCTCCAGTGTCCCAGCTGCCTCCTCAGGCTCACCATCTATTTCAACCAGTGCTTGTTGAGTGTCTGCTATGAGGAAAAGGACAAGGTGGCTTTCCTCATTAATTAGAGGCCAGAAAAATATGTTCTTCAAATAAGTTCAATCCAGTTCCAAAATTTTTACTCAAAGCAGAAATGTCCAATCAACACTCCTCTAGCCACCAGCTGCCTTTCGTTTTCTGTTCACTGAGTGGCTGGGAGCACAGGCTTGGCCAATAAAGGCTGGTTCAGAGTCTAACTCAGCAGCTTAAGTGCTGTATCAGCAACATGAATCACTGTTTTCTCCTTATTTTGCTACTACTTTCACAGGATGGTTAAATGAACTAGTGTGCACAGTGTATCTAGGAATGCACGCACCTCGTTAAGTTAATCCTAAGGAAAATAGCTGGCAAAGTGGAGAGCCCTTTAGTCATGTTATCTGCTTTATACAGAGTGTTTAGATGCATTACATCACCTTAGAATTCAGATACCACAGTGAGGACTGGAGAGAGGGCCAGGTCAGTCATGGTGTATGGCGAACTTTCCAGTGTATGCCAAGGGCCCCTGCTTATCCTTTTGCCAGCCACTCTGGCAACCTCTTTATCAGTGAATGTCTTTCCTACTCACCTTATGCTTCGCGTGTTTCATATTTGCTCAGCACCCAGCACAGGACCTGGAACACAGCTCATACTGCAATGAATATCTGCCAAGAAATGATTTAAAGAATAAATGTTGAAAACACATAAACAACAAAGGCAAAACCATGATCTCATTGTTTACCTGTAACTGCTGCTGCTTGTTCAAGATCCACCCTCTCTCTGTAGCTTTCCTGGATCCTTCACCTGGTTCTTTCCTTCCTACCACGCCCTTTGTGTCTTCTCCCTTCCCCTCTCTCCCATCTCTCACTTTCCCGTGATAAATGGGTTCCTCTTTGTCTCTTAGGAAACTTGCAGAGAGAAAGTAATAGGAGAGGGGTCCCCTGGAGGTGGCTAGCACAGCGGGGTAAATGTGATGTCCTTGTACTGCTGAGCCACAGTGGATGATCACAGTGGCTATGGCGATGGAGGGCTCTGCCTGGTGGCAAAGAAACAGTAGCAGGGTGGGACAAGAGGCATGCTTGTGGATGCAAGCCTAAAAACGAAGGGCAAAGGGTGCAGTCTACTTACAGAGAACGGGGAGGGAGAGGAAGAGGCAGAGGGGGAGGAGAAGAGAGGAGGAGGAGGGAGAGGGAAAGGGGTGTGGTGAATACACTACCACTACCACCACCCAGTGAGACAGAAGGCAGGATGACATTTCTATATATAAGCCAATGTTTCTCAAGCTTCAGTGTGCCAGGGACTCACCTGGAAATCTTGTTAACCCTCACATTCTGCTTTGGTGGGTCTGGGGGCCTGAGATGCTGCCCTTCTTACCTGCTCCCAGGTGATGCTGATGCTGCTGGTCCAGAAGCCACACTTTGGATAGCAAGGGCTTAGTGCAAAAAAAGCACTGAAACAGTTCCTGGCATTTTCCATCTTAATTTTTTAAAGACCAAACAGGTAACCTGAGCACTACTCACTACTCATAGCATACTGGGGCCCAAGGGGTGCTCTGGTCATTCCTCCCACATCTTTTCTTATAGCTTCTGCCTGGATGCTCCCAGAAACAAGGCAACAATCTCTTCTGGGCAGCTTAGGCTGAACAGGGATTCGAAATCCCAGCAGTTCAATTGCAAACCTCTAGATTGATCCCCAGAACCATGTCAACTCTGATAGCAAAGATGAGGTTAGCCATAAAAACACCATGCTCGGGCTTTCCCCAAAGAACACTTAAGCCATCCACAATTTAATCTCACTGCCTATTGTCCCTACTAGCAGGTCTTGTAAGAGCATGTTTATAGGTGTTTCTACCTCTTCAGCCCACCTTCATCCCCAACACACAATCCCCAGGCACTGACCCGAGGCACTGAAGCAGGGTGATTCATTTCTTTATCCAAGTCTTTTAACCTAGTAGGTGCTTGGCAAATGTCTGTTGGATTAATTAACAACAACAAAAAAAGGCTTTTTTGCTTTTTGGTGTTTTTTTGTTTTTCTTTTTACTATTTTGACAATCAAATTAGAGTTTCTTTTTTTTTAAATATAATTTAATTACATCATTTTACATCATAAATGTTTGCTTTCTCCTCTCAGGTGTAGTCGCCATGGAATTCCCACCACCATTGCCATATTCTCAAATTAGATTTTCTTAAGGCAGTCACATCTCTTTTGCAGGACAGTACAGGTTTTGTGAGCTTGAGTGCTTTTTCTTTAGGTAACTGGGAAGCAGAAAGAAGAACCAATAGTGTTGCTTCTTCCCTTGCTTATACCAAGGACACGTTAATTGGCACCAACTGTAACCACTAGCTGCTCACAGTATGAGGGGAAGAGAATTGGCTTGAAAGATTAAAAAGAAAAACCATAGTTCTGTGTCCAGAAGGTTACCTTAGCCCTTGCCTGGCCCTGAGGCGGTAATGCCTGGAATGAGGAGGCCGCTCCCCAGCACTGGGCCGCAGCAGGCATGCCGAAGCCATCGCACACTTCCGAGGGGACTTGAGAATCCCAAGGTTTGAGCCCAATATTGGGATTTTCTTACCTGCCCAATGGTGACACCTTAAGATTCTGAGCATGTTAATCTGAGCACTGACTTGCAGGTTCTCACCTGCTCTCTAGTTAACTTGTAAAATGCACACCTGGTTTCCTAAATCACAGCTCAGCCTGAGGTATTTTAGTTTGAAGGTGAGAGAGGCAGCAAACACATGTAGGAGAGGTTCAGGCAGGTGCCACTGTGCTGGGTATCCAAGGACAGGGAACACCCACCTTGTTCACTCACTACCAGACCATTTGTAAGACCAGCCACAAGTTTGGCTTGTGTTCACCTCTGTATCGTGAGCCCCTGACACATGTATCTATCCTGTATGAATGATGCACAAATGGATAGGTGGGTGGGTGCTCCATTAGTCATCTCTCATGGGTGTCCCAAAGAGGTCATTTTCTGTCCTCTTCCTTCCCTTGTTTATAACAAGCACACGTTAAATTACACCGTGGGTAGAGACTGAGTGGGAGTCTATGAGGCACAGATTAAGACACGTGTAGAAGTGCCCAGGACGAAGGATGATGTCTTCACTTGTGCCCAACAGATCCTATTCAGTCAGCCCACTTCTTTCTGTGGAGACAACTTCGGTTTTTAAGAAGTTTACTATTGCCAGTAAGGCTCTGTCATTCATTATTTATGAAAATACTGTCTTAGGATTTCTACACAAGCTACCTTGCCTCATCTCGAGCACGGCTGGTAGACAGTTATGACCTTATTTTATAGTTAAGGAAACAGAGGCTCAGAAAGGCTCTATGATTTGCACAGGATTACACAGCTGAGTTGTGGAGGGAAGTATGAGCCAGTCCCCCTGACTCCCAAGTGTCTGTTCTTGCAAGGAAACAGACTGGAGTCTCACAGGGATGGAAATATGTGCGCCTGCGCCATGGAGTGGGGCATCTGCATTTGTGACGATCTGCGAGTAAGACTGATTTTCCAAAAGGCTAATGAGAAGGGTGGGAGGGCCGGCAGGGCGCTCCCTGACTTCCTTCTGACAGGAAAGTAAAGTTTCCTGGCTTTTACCGTCCCGTATTTGCCCACCACTCCCTTGGATGTCTCGAGGCTTCCAGAGAGGAGGGACAAGGCCCGTCCAGGCGGGAGTTGACAGGGCATCCCAGCCCCTCCGTAAAGAAGCTGAAACTCTTTTCAGGTTACAGCCCATTCAGGATTTCCCCAGGATAAAGGAGCGCAAGAGCAGCATTTGAGCAGTGCCCTTCCCTGGCCCCACCTGAGCCTTTCCTGTCTCTAGGGCTGGAGGCAGCAGCTGCAGCGCCCCAGCCCAGTACCCTGGGTGCAAGGCTGGGAATGACGTCACCTCATGGCCCTGGAACAACCCCTGCTCCTCGTCCAGCCTATCCCTGCTAAGACAGCCACCCTGGGAAAGCCCCACTTTGTGTGAAGGTTTAATTATCATGTCACTGTGGATTCATTAGCATGGCAGCTGTCACTGTAAATGGGGGAGGAGGGCCTCCCAGAGCCCCTCGGGTCAGCCTAATTGATGTAGTGAACAGAATACTGTATTTACTCAACAATAGTTTGGGCTCTCTTCTGACCTGGGAAGGGCAGGAGTGCTTACCAGAAATCAATAGCAGCTGAATTTTCATCTGCAGCGATGGGACAACGGCCTAGCGCTTAACCCCTCCAGGCCTGTCCAGACGCAGAGCAGGCCTCCCACTGCAGTGACAGGCTCCTGCTTCTCCCAGGGCCAGAAGTGACAATGACAATGATGTGGGTGATCAGAGTGGTCCACAGCACATTCCTCACTCAAAAGGAAATGTGGACCTGGTTTCGTTACTCCTGATTTCTACAAGGGCCCTACTGTTAGCATCATATTCACCACTGAGTCCCTCCCAACTAGTACAGGGTGTAGAGCAACTTGTTATTAAATGTTGTTAAATAAGGGATAACTCACTTTTATTCAATGCTGGGTCAGACACCGTCTAAGCTTTACAGGTATAGCATAATCCTAGCAACCCCCTCTGAGAGGTGCTGTTCCTGTTATCTATTCTACACAACTGACTACTAAGTGGCTGAAAACAATTTATTGTTAGTGTATCTCACCATTTCCTGGGTGAGGAATCTGAACAAAGCGCAGGGTGATGATTTGTTTCTGCTCCAAACCATCAAGACCTCACGTGGGATGACAGACGGGGCTGGGCCGGGTAGGCTCATCGTCAGTTCAGGCAGCTTGAAAGGGAAACTTGGAGCCCTTGGAATCATTCCCCACAGGTTAGGGGGAACAAGCCAGCGGGAGACAGCAACTTGAGCCCCCCTGAGAGCGTCTAAGCACTCTTTCCTGCCTTAGCCTCTCTCCACCACTCTCCACTGCACCGTCCTCTGTTGCCCCTGGCTCCTGTGACTTGGCCCTTATATGCTCAGCCTCCCCGCTCAGGTGCACCCACTCACACATGCCCACACAAACTCCATGTGCCATCAGGCCTGTGCACAAGACCACAGGTGCCGATCATAGATGCTAATGGCGGGAGGGCAGAAAAACCTGATAACTTCCTTTTACCCTACAGGGTGGTATAGCCAGAGGCCTCCTGAGTCTCTTCCCCCACCCCCCCACCCCCAAACCTCCCAATATGCTTGGGATTCATCATAGCATGGCAGCCTATATATCAAACCTTTTTTGTGGCAGTATTGGGTTCCAAATTTTCTTAAAGTCTAAGCCCAGAAAGGCATATGACTCCACAGTCTTTATTGGTCAAAGCAATCAGAAGTCAGCTCAGATTTAAAGGAAGGGGAAAAAGGTAGCATCTCATGAGTGAAAAAGTATCAAAGAATTTCCAAACATCGCTATTGCATCATAGATAATATGATTGGTTCTAAATCCAAATGAGGAGCCCAAGATCTAGGAAAAGAGTAATTAATTCATCCAAGATGACACATCAGTCTAGGAGTTGAACCCAGGGAGTCTATCTCTTGGGTACTTAACTGCCACAGACCTGCTCTGTGATCTTAGGTAGTTCACTCTCACCTTGGCCCCTGGCTTTCTAGAAAGTGAAGGAGGTGTCCCATACTCTTTTAAAGTTTCCTTTCATTAGAGCAGTTTTTAATTTTCAACTGTAGGAAGGATATACCCTGGTTTTGTGTTTATATTGATTGGAGCATAAGCTGTTAGCCTGGCCATCTCTAAAAATGCTCAAGAAATTTAAACACAATGAATTAAATATCCAAACATTTCTCAGAAAAGTCAAATCAGGGCAAAGTTAATTGTAAGTACCTAAGTTAATTGTAATGTGGTGTCAGGGTTTTTAGAAATTCAGTAATAGGGAGGCTACTTGTTAGCCTTGGCATTTCAACCTCAAGATATGGGAGCTCCCCAACTCCACCAGATTTACAGGCTTGAAACCATTCTAGAGTTGTGACTCGGCCTGTGAAATTTTCCAGGATGTGATCAAAAGAAGGAACCAGATCTGAAGGGAACCCTTTGTGCAGAGGAGAAATTGTCCTGACAGCTCTAGGCTACCAAATGGCTCAAGCACACCAGAGCCCTGAGGAATGAGGCTGTGTGACAGGAGTAGACCAAGGATTAGAACACAGTCTTGGCTCACATGGGACAAATTGCCTTTCTGAACTTGGGCAAACCACTTAGCCCTCTCTGTGGCCCAGCTTGTTCATCCACAAAGAAAGGAATCTGATTAGGCCCAAGAGGACAAATAGGTTTTATCACTACTGCTGACATCACTGACTGGACATGGCTTTCCAGACAGACCTGTGTGAAGTTTGTGCAGACTGTACAGAGATAAGTGCTCTGTGATGGGAATCTTCCCTGGAGATGGAGTGAGGCCGGGGTTCAAATCCCAGACCATCCACTTCGCGATTGTGTGATCCTTTAAACCTCTCTGAAATTTTTTGAAACTGCTTTTCTAAATGCAAAGTAGGAGTCACACAGACATTTCTTCATAGAATTGACAGATGAATTAAATGAAACAACATGGAAAAATCTGCCAACCCAGGCACATTTTAAGCATTCAATAAAGGTTCACTGAACATGGAACCCTAGCTCCTTTGGGATAGATAGTGACAAATAGGGAGGACTTTAGTTACCTAGATGTGTCATTGCAAATACAGCAAGACCCATATTTTAATAGTCTATGCTATTTTAAGTTGACTTTAAGGTTGTAGTGAATGCTATAGGCATGATAAAGTATGGAAAACATAAATGCACTTTTCTCATGTAAAAAATGGAAATGATATCTACCCATAATATGAGTAAAAATCAGCACTAAATGAGGAAAAATTCATAAAATGCTTAGTGCAGAGAAACTTCTTGATTGTAAGGACTACGGAAAGACTACAATTCTTATCTTACCCAACAATAGAGGATGAATAATGGAAAGAAAGAAAACATGGATATAATCAACATAAGTAAAATCTATACTTGCCCAAAATTATACTGATTAGTAAGTTCCATAAATGTAAATATTACATGTCCTGACTAATTCTGGGAATGCCAGGCCAGGAAAACAGAGGGCTGATACACTGTGGCCTAGTATTTGGGTAATGATCTCTCAAATTAGGAAAGGAGGAATGGAATTAAAATGCCACTAAATGATCATTCTAATTTAACTTCATGTATGGGTGCTCACGATGTGCCAGGCTCTGTTCAGTGCCCTCTGGACAAGCTTTAGCACGTGCAATCTCCCAGTAAACCTGTGAGGCAAGGCCTATTACTCTCCTCATTTTCCAAGAGGGCACAGAGAGATTGGGAAGTGCCTGAAGTCACACAGCTGGCATGCTATGGCATTGTGCCTACTGAGCCTCAAGCCTGGGTTCCCACCTTCACTGCCACTATGATTCTTTTAGGGAACTAACACAAGATGGGATAACTACCACTATCCTAACCCAGGGAGGTTTTTGGAGTCGTGGAGCCAGGCTGTCCTATGCTCAAATCCCAGTCTCAGCACT
Organism: Scalopus aquaticus; assembly: GCA_004024925.1. Taxonomy (NCBI): domain Eukaryota; kingdom Metazoa; phylum Chordata; class Mammalia; order Eulipotyphla; family Talpidae; genus Scalopus; species Scalopus aquaticus. The sequence goes on from PVIJ01008907.1 coordinate 14,331, forward strand.
GACTATCCCCATGGCCTTGGCAAGAGACTGACTAATGTTTGCAAGACTCATGTCCTCATAAATAAGATGGGTATACTAATAATATATAGTAACGCCCATCTTGTGCTGTGTATGAAGACGGAGTTAGAAGGTGCATATAAAAGGCTGTGTCATTTCTGGCACACAGTAGGTGGTTAGTTAACACCAGTTTCCTCTTTTTTAAAACAGGATTTCAGTCCTATTGAAATCATTACAATGGAATTGGGAACTAAGGAAGCATCTAAATCAGTGTCATCCACACAAACTTCTTTCAAACACCTGATTACATGAATTCAGGTCATTTCTTTGGATATATTTCTTTTTCTTAAAGGTATCATTTTGCAAGGAAAAGATCTTATGTTTAGGGCTTAATGTTGAGGTAAAAAAATAGTGTAAAAGAGATCTAGAAAGTTTTTAAAAATATATTTATACAAACATAAATAACTCCCACATTTTAAAATCCAGTATTCCTTTTCTTTCTATACTTTAAGTTCATCTGTTAGTCTCCCCCCACTGCCTTTCTTTTCATTAAGTAATATTCCCCTTCAAATTATTTCTAACTTTGGGTCATTTGCTGAACCTCAAGATTAGGGTCTCCCTTTCCCCTCCCACCTCTAATACCCACTTTGCATCATAACCACACGCAGCCTCCCCATTGCTCCCCCACCTTCCATTGGGAGTGATCTCTTTATCAATAATCCGACCCCTGGAAGCCCAGTGGGTGACTCTTTAGTGCCCCCGACACCAATGCAGATGGGGGCTTCAGATCCCCAGTGTAATCCCAGCCTGAAATGTTACCAGGAGCCCCACGGCTCTTCAATTACCTTCCTTGGCCTGTCAAGACCACAGCATCTCAAATTCAGTTAGCTGGTCTTTGGGTCTCCGCCAAGGCCCAGCCTCTGCTCCTAATGACAGCCAGCTGAGGGGACACTGAGAGGGGCTAAATTCAATTTGCAGCCCTTCTAATGAGATTAGGGGAGCAGGGTTTTTTATTTTCTCCAAAGTTTGCCATGGGCAGGATGAATGATGGCCCGGGGATGAGCTGTCAACGTCAACAAAGGCCCTGAGCTGAGAGAAGGGGGATGGGAGACAGGAATGGGCGAAAAGGGGAGATATTTTCCAGACAGAGCCAAGGATCCCTGAGTGAGTCACCCACCAGGTGACAATGTCTGGTTGGCAGTGTCACTGTGGACAGGATGCCGTCAAGAAGGAATCTGAAAGGACACATAGGAGCCGTAAGCAATATCCCCAAGTAAAATTTCTCCTTTTTCTCCTGCTTCCAAATTCTTTCCCACCCTTTTTTTACTTCCTAAATGTCACTAAGCAAATTGTATTTCTTAGAATGACTCGACTCAGAAGGATCTTGTCAAATAAAGGAGCAAGGGGCCACTGGCCACTGCCTGGAGGGGGTCAACCCAACAGCTGCTCTTGGCTGGGCAGTCCTTCAGCCTTCCAGGAGAGCCTCCACCACTGAGCTAAAGCTTGGCGTCAAGGGCGAGCTCAGGTGCCCACACTGTGTCGGGGCTGATGATGGGGAGCTGGACAGTACTTTCTCTTGCTGCAGAGTGAGATGTGACATGCAAGACACGTTCAGCGAGTGTTTCAGTGAGCCTCTGCCCCTGAGTAGCTCAGATGAGGGGAATGGAAGAAATAGAGCAGGATATTCTTCTGGGTCAAAGTAAGTGAGAAGGGAAATCTCTTTAGGGAATGTGAACAGGAAGTTCTCTGTGGTTAGAAGAAGCCAATACAATGTTTTTAGGAGGTCTTGAGCCGAGGATGGGATCCAGAGAGGTCGAGAGAAGGAAATCAGACCCTGTGGTGGAAGGTCTCCATGTTTCTACTTGCAAGCTCAGCTGAGCCCTGTGCCAGGACCACTCTGGGTCAGGATTGCAATAGTCTTGCCACCCCAGGCTTGGATCTGATGCTCTGAGTACTGATTTGCCCACTGCACCTTCTTAGAGCTCCTCAGAGATGGTCCATACACAACAACTTCCTTTCCCACACTGGACCCTGCGCCGATGTAATAATCCTATACGAGACCTCGGCTGTGGTCCTGCCATCTAATTGTCTGGTCTTACCTGTTCTCCAGATGATAGGAGTCCAGATTTATATACCTTGTTTCTTGTCCTCTGTCACTGCCTGAAATCCTCTTCCTAATGGCTTGATAATCAGGGACCGTGACATTCCTGCTTTTGAATATGGAAATCAACCCATACCAAGGTCTTTTACTCAGCTTCAGAACAGGTCAACGTGAGTTAGAACTCCTCGTGGGCACACAGCAGGCACTTAATAAATATTTATCAATTGAAATGTACCCATGGGGAAGGTGGATGACTTCATGGGGAAGGTTTCGATTGACCTTGATTACGGGGACAGTTAGACAAGTGATTAGAAGTGGGAAGACATTTTAAAGGGGGAAGGGGAGAGCTCACAGCCAAGAAAATGAGTTCAGAGAACATTGGTTTCTCTTCTCTGATGGCCAAATTTGAACCCCATTATGACCAGCTCTTCAAAGCCTCTAGTCACTTGGGAAGCCCCTTGATGGGCGTCTCTGGCTGTCCACTCACAGGAAGGTGCTGCTAATGTCCACAGACCAGAAGAGCTGCCCTGCTAGTCCCAGGCTCTGACCTTGGCCAACAGCAGATGTAGAGCGATCCTACAGATTTCAGAGTCCAGAACATCTCAGGGGTATGTTGGGCCAGAATGTTCAGAGAATATCATCCATGCAAAACCAAACACGAAACCCTAGGAGCCTGTGAGGATCTTGTTGGATTGTTGAACCTGGACTAAATTGGATTATTAATCCAGCCTCAACCTTACAAGTACAGTGCTGCTGAGACAACTCCAGAAGCTGGGATCCTGAGCCCAGAGAGCTCAGCTCTGCTCAGTCACAGCTGCTTTGTTTCTGTGGTTACTTTTACGTAGTGATTCCTTTTGGTATTTTTTTAATTTCACTGATTATTATTAAAATTCCTTGTAAAAAGGGGATTTTTGTGCTGTGAAGTGATGAAGATATCAGAAGCTCCAGGCAAAAGCCTGTGGTCTCGCTGCTCTGGTCCACCCTACCCTGGAGGGTGGCCTGTTTAGGTCCCAGTGAGGAGGCGTGTCCTAGAAAGTGCTTTAGGGCACTTTGCTTGGGCTGCCAGACCACACCTGTGATGTTTTAATAACCCTCAAGTCCATGTCTCTCTTCCTCACCTCAGGCTGTGACTGAGGTAGAGAAACAATCTGGGGGAACTAGAAAAAGCTAAGGGTGGCAAGGATAAAAGTGGCCAGCTGTCAGTTCATGATATTGATTAATGAAAAGGTGTTACATAAGGCAGATTCCTTAGGAACCCGAACTCTGCATCAGAAAGCATTTATTTTTTATCACAAAGCATTTTCACTTGTCTGCTTCCTTCTGTTAGCTTTATACGTCTGTAAAGAAGGTATCCTGGCCCCCATTTTAAAGATAAGGAAATGGAGCCACCCCAAACTGAAATGAGTCACCAAAGGCCAGGTTTGTCTGATGCCAGATACGTTACATGTCCGTTCCAGCACTTTTCATCTTAGTACATAACCTATGTACAGAAGATAGAGCACCCCCTTCTGCCCTCCTCCAACCTCATCCTTCCCCATAGAGCTCCAGACTTTTCTACCATCTGCTGATGGGAGGACTGATGACCCATCCAGAGAGAATCCGCAGGGGACAGCTTTCTTGGGCAGCTTTGTGTTGACAGGGCAAGTGTCTCACTGCTACGTAGGAGCCCACTGAACACAGCGGGTGTGGTGCAAAGAGCCCTGGGCTGGGCTCCACAGCCCCACTGCTGCCAGCGCCCTGTGATCTTGGGCAAGGGACTTCCTCTGTCTCCTGCCAATGCCATCTTGGCTCCTTGCCAGTTCTGACGTCCCTATTCTCCAGCCGTTCAAATCTCCTCAATGGCCATTCTAATCCATTTCTTGCTGCCTACAAATAAAATCTTGCTTTTGTTCTTCCCTTCCTTCCTAGTTGTCTCTATTTGCTACGCGGACTTCAGTTACACTCTGGTGTGGTCATGAGCGTTTTCCAACATAAAAGCTCACCTCGGTGCCTGCTGGGTTTGCTAAAAACATCCCATGAGCCTGCCTCTTCCAGGGCAATGCCAGACCAGCGGATGGAGCCCTGGGTCTCTTCACTTTGCGCCACATTATCACAGAAAGGTGGATTAGAATTTATCTCCGTCCTGCTTTCTCTCAGAGCTCCTTGGCAACACAGTCACCTCGATATAAATACACACCAGAAACGTGCACAGTCTCATACTCAGAGTCAAGGCCTTCAGAGGCCCAGGGGGCAGATACAGGCCTGGAACAAGGACATCAGGAGATCCCGAGGAAGAGAGGGAGTGCCAGCCTCCCTGCTTCAAGGTCAAATACGGCATCTATCAACCAAGCCGCCTTTGATCCTGTTAATTCTCTGGGGCACCTCATCCCAAAGCTTTCATCTATCCGGAGAGCCAAATGCTTCACAGTTGAAGTTTCTTTGTATTCCTTACAATTCAACAAAGGACCCAACTACCTTTTCTATCTCTGTATTTCCCTTTGTTTCTCCTCTTTTCGCTCCCTGCTATTGCTAATGGATCCCATTCAGGTTGAAATTCTTCTGCTCTGGGCTTCCCTGGTGGCACAACGGGTTAAGTGCAGCGCTGTGGCTTTGGAGCTGTTGGCAGCTACCGCAGCACGAGTTCGATGCCCAGTCAGGGAGATTTCCACATGGTGCAGCAGACCTCTCCTGCCTCGTCCGCTGCTCCCCTCAGCAGTGTGTTTTGGTCAATCTGCCTGTTTTGCTCCCCATTCTGTCTCTGGTGAACCCTCTCACTGCCCCATGCCTCTGGCCTGCACCCCAGCTTATATGCCAAAATAAAATATACCTTAAAAAATAAACAAAAAAAGAAATTCTACTGCCCCATGCTATTGGTTGTAACAACACCTAAAAAGAATAAGTAAAATCTTTTAAAGAATTGAGATTTAAATCAAACAATGAAGTCCTACTTCTGAGTGTAATAATGTGTAACCTTTTAGAAGGCAGTCCATTTCTAGCACATTGTTAATTCTGGGATACAGAATAACTGTAAATATTCAGGAGGCCAGTACAAACCAATTTTTATGGCTGGTACAGGTTTACTTATTCTTTTCCAGGTCAGACCATACACAAAACCACCTGCCAATTAGACTCAGGCATATATAGGAGACATGTGCATCAGTTTAAGAGATGGTTGAGAAAGGCCCCTTCCTTGGAGGCACAGGAATAACATTCCCCAACTGATAGTTCTCTTTAGTCATGAGACTCGGTCAGACATTTGCAAACTATAGAGGACCTGGAAAAAAAATACAATAAAGACATCAGAGACCCAAAATGCCAGACCAAAGAGAAGAACCAGAAGGAGCAAAACTTGTTCACTGTAAATATTTTAAATCTGTATTCTTATCTTGGTTCAGTGCTGTGTGCTGTCTTGTCTCTGATAAGTATAAATATTTAATGTGCTGTAACTCCATCTCCTTACTGACACAGGAAATATGAATACATCCTTCTATGCAGGGCAGGACATGTGTTTTCACTTATTGTGCAGAGTACCTGAGAGAAAGCACTCGGTGAAGGGCAGCTGTGGATGGTTGCGCAGCCTGCACACTGTACAAAGAGGCTTGGTGTAGGAGACTGAAAAACAAGCCTCTCTCCCCACCTCTGGCTCAGAGGTCACTAGGTCAGTTCTGAGCAAAAGTCTTCTTTGTGCAATTATCTGGGGCTAAGGGGAAGATGCTTACTTGACAACTCTCAGTTTACCCGCGTAAGGGGAATTGACCAGAGCTAATGGGAAAAGTGCTCTTGTTTATTTTCTAAAAATCCAGAAATCTTTTAAGTCTCAATGTGATTTACTTGAAAACATAAGTATGGGAATTTTCATTCCATCTTCCTTAGAAGTCTAAGTCCTGTCTTGGAACTTGATTTTCCTTGCAAATTGACCAAAAGAAGCTTCCAGAAGCAGTTATTCACTTCAAGGGAAAGGAAGGTGGGGTTGAGGAAGTTGGACCTGGTTCTGTGGGGACTTTCTGTCCTGCCTGCTATCCCACCCTTGATATCTGATTGGTTTGACCCTATGGCTGACTAGGTCTCCATTTGCCTTCGACTCCTCTGGCCTTCTCATATTCCATTCTGACTCAGTTCTGATCTTGCCTGTGGGCTTTTCATTGCTGCCCCTGTGGATGCTTCAACTCCACACTGCTGCCAGTGTTACCCGTGTCCTTAGGTGATGGCAGAAAAGCAGGCAGAGGAAGCCTTGGCTCTCTAACTTGACCATTGTCCAAAATAATCTTCCATAGTTTCTCTGACTCCCTTGGAAGGTGAAACCTGGGAAAGTAACCCTAAGCTTAAACACTAAACTTACATCTTTTTTGAGTTCTAACAAATAAGACAACTTTTCCAACTCTGTAAAGGAAGTGGGTGGGGAGAGCAGGTTTTAAGGCCTGTCAGTCTCAATTCCAACCCAGCTCCACAATTACCTCACAGAGGGACTCTGACCATAGGCTCTGACAGTCTCATTCTTCTCATCTTTCAAGAGGGAGTAATAGAAGTTCATGTGTGGTTGGGTTGCCCTGAGAATGAAAGGTAAACTGCTCCTATAAAGTTGTCTGGCACTGTAATGGACAGATTACTGGTCAATGTATTCTGGTTATTATTATTATTATTTTCAAATGGCCTGGAGAGTCAGTGCAAGGCCAGGCCCTGAGAAGCTTTTATTTTCTAGAAGCTGGAGGTCAACAAAATAGTATTGGCTTCCCTAAAAAATATTCAGAAAGTCTTTTTCCAAAATGTCCAGTACTAGTTTTTCCCAATATGTCATCTGAATATGTGGAACTAAGGTCAACTGAGGTTTGGTGGTCTTCCAAAGAAACTGTTACCATAATCTTAAAGAATGTAGATTACCTACATTTGATCACCAGAAATAACCTTTCAATGGGAGAATCCTGTCTCAAGGCGGAGCAAACAGCTAGAGGAAAGGTTTCGTCCTGTGAAGGCACCCCCCCGCCCCCCGCATCACACCAGCCCCTCTCCTCTCGCCCTGATACTCCAGGCCCCACCCTACTCCTTCTCTCACTGTCCCATTTACCCTAGAATTTACAGTCATGTAAATGTGCCATCTATACATTACTAATTTCTTTATTTTTCTCCTAATCTAGCTGATATCAATTTGTTTGCTCACGCAACCAGATAAGAACCCAAAGAGTGGGGGTATTTTCCTGAGTCCCACCAATGGCTTTCCAAATTTGGCCATTAAGGTGCTCAGCTTCTGTATTAGGAAACTCCTAAGGCACTGTAGGCGCACACAACACAACACACATGTGTCATACACATCTGTATATGTATGTGACCTGTGCACTCATATGCAGCACAGTCACACCTATGCATAAACAGAAGCAACCTGTAGTAGACTCTCTAATCAAGGTACTATTGATGGTGGCAGACTTTGATTGGCTTAGTTATTACGTGCTGATCTCTGGCACAGGTGCCACAGTACAAGGTGTGGAATGAGCCAGTGTCAGGTCTCCAAGGGGTCTGCTGAGGGAGAGCCCACAGAGGGTTGCAGAGTCAGAGACCTGTGGGAATTCTAACCTTGCCATTTCCTTTTCCCCCAGAAATTTCAGTGGATTTTATGGGCCGCTGTTCAAGGTCTTGGGTTGAATGCTCCCAGCTGCCAATACCTATAGATGGAGGCAAGTGGCGATGGAGCTGCTGATGGATTGTTCTCTAGAAATGATGTAGCAATCTCAGAGCACCCTGTCCTGGTAGAAAGTTGTGCCCAATAATGACTTACTGAATAAATGACAACAACAATAATAGTGATAATAACAATAAATCCAAGCTTAGTCACTTATTGGTTAATCGCCTTGGATAAGTCACAAACCCATTCCTTACTTCAGCTTTCTCTTGTATGAAATGGAGATTAGACATATCTAGTCATAAGACTGTGTGAAAATTAAGCATAAAAACAAATTTGAAACTTACTATACAGCAGTAGCTTTTCTTTCAGAAAGGCACGCACCCCAGAGCAGTTCAAACAAGGAATGGTCTCTCTGGGCATGGGTATGTTTAGACTTTCTGATTTAACATGGAGTCAGGAAAAATGGTGCCTGAGAAAGAGTCCATGATGAAGATGTTTCCAGTTAAGAAGAGCACTTCCATCCATTGCCCTGTGTGGTGAGTACATGGTGCAATTCTTCCACCATAAAAAGCTCAGACAGAGAAGGATCTGCCCTTAGAGCTCAGCTCTCCCTACTGCTGAGTCAGGCATGTCTGCCCAGGGCACCTTTTGAAAGGTGGGATTCACCCTGAGCCTTTGTCATCTTTATCAGTTTTATGGCCTCTTTTTAGCTAGTCTTCTAGGAGAAGAGGTTAAGACTGGGAGCAGTGAAAGCAAGAAGCAAATGTGTTTGGAGACAAGTTACAGCACCAACTGAACCTACTTCCATAGGCAGAGGAGCAGGTCTGTTTATGGAATAAAAGATGCAGGAGTAGAATAGAGTCCTTAATTGACTTCTCTGGTTAAAATTTAAACTTCTAGAATAGACACTCACAGTCTAATTTTTCTAGACATGCTAAAGTATTTCCAAATATCTCAGTTGCCTAAGCTATTGAGTAATCCCGAGGCTTGCTTGGATGGCCATCCATCCATCCATCCATCCATCCATCCATCCATCCAACCACCCACCCACCCATCCATCCATACATACATACATATGTCCATTTATTTATCTATCACAAGTTTATTGTAATCACTGTATAAGCAAACTTACACGCCAGATAGGAAGGTATGTCTGGATGCATGGCAGCACGCTGCAGTACCAAGGAAATCACTACCCCAGACAACTATTTTATGTTCCTCTCTGGATTTGAAGGTCATAAATATTCTTCCTTAAATTTCCAGCTGTGGTTCTCAAATAGGATATGGGAAGTCACTTTATAGTCTCTAATTTTTCACTTTGTGTATTTGAAGATCATTTAATAGTTTTCTTGCATCTCACAACATCTGTCTTATATGAGATAGGAGATTCCTCTCCTCTTTACAGCTTTTTTTCTCTCCTTTCATCCTCAGCCTTTCTTCGTACCTAACCATGTGTTATTCATTTGTCACCTATTCAATTAACATGTACTAAGAGCCTTGTAGAAATTGTGCCAGGAACTGGAACTGTACACTGAACAAGATAAACAGTTTCTGCTCTGTGAAGCTGACAGTCTAGTGGAGGAGAGAAAACATGCAAAATTTACAGGAATGAGGATATGACTAGGAGCTGGGTGCTCCCTGCAGGATGGGAGAACTCATTTTCTAGCTGCTGGGAGTCCTGCCAGAGCACAGCCCTCACGTGGAACTTGTTCAGTGATTGCCCTAACTAATGAGAACTGCCTCACTCACCGCCCCTCCCCAGGGTAGTCCGCATCCGATGGCATTTGACCCATTGCCTACTATGAACAGCTCTGAAGGACCTTGCCAACTTCTGAGCTCGTCAGATGAACAAACTCACCTCAGTTGCACTTTATTCTTCCCATAGAGATGGTAATTTGTATTAGCAATCAGTGTTCCCCTCCCCCATTAACTTTTAGAAAACAGGGCATCTGGGAGCAAAACTTGAGGACTGATGATGGCCTTTGACATTCTGGGAGATGACAATCTCCAGAAATAGAGATATCTGGGGCGATGGACACACACACTCTTGGAGCTGTGACTTTCTCATATTCCAGTGATTCAGAATATTATAGAACCAGAGAGAAACAATGCCTATCACTAGGGCAACTGGTAAAAGCCTAAGAAATTAGGGAAATCAAACTGAAAACTGTGAACCTCAATCCACCTTACACCTGTAGAACTAAGACCAGGAATCAGTCCTCTCTGGTGGAGAAAGCACAGTTAAGGGCGATTCACATGGATTATCTGTAGACAACACTGAACACAAACTGCCCTCACCTTCTTGAAAATGAACAACTTAGTGGTACTAGTCATTGAAATTTAAAATGCAGTACATACTAAAGGTAATAAACGAAAGATAATATAGTCTGCATTGAAAAACCTGAAAATGAAGGAAAAAATCAAAGAAATATAAAGTCCAGAAATATCATAGGAATAAGGCAGCTTTAAGATGAAACAAATTACAACACTAAATGAAAGTAGTAAGGTTAGTTTAATATAGGTAAACCGTTTCATGCAGAGTGGAAAAATCCATTTAAACTTGAGGGAAAACACATAAACACCTTATGATAAAATTCAATTGAAAGTATAGGTGTGTACTGAAAAACAGAAAGTGGTGGTGACAATTTGTGAGGAGTCAAAATGGTCCATGGAGGAGGTTACAGAATCTTTCTTCTCCTCTTCTGTCTCCACTTAGTTTCTTTCCCCTCTACCTCTTTCTGAAGAACGATAACAGCCTCAAGGACAGATTTGAAGGAGAAAATCAAAGTCAAAGAATTATCTTCCACTTAGGAGAGGACACAGTAAGACCTGATGTGTCAGGAATGTGTGTGGCACATTCTATGAGGCAGGAGGAGAAAGGCACCAGGACACAGGGACACGTGTTTGAGAGTGTTCTGGCAGAGCAGGAGGGTGTGGCTGGGAGTTCCGTAACACTGCAGATCACAATAAGTCTTCTGTAGATACCTGAGAGTGACACAAATGCAGTTAGAATTCCAAACCTGGTGTTTTTCTTTTTCTTCATTTTTTTAGACTTTAAATATTTTTATTGAAACTTCTTTGGCACACAACTCCTTGTAAGTTGAAGATAGCATGTCAGTTTAATACCTTTAAATATTGTAATGTGATTGCCATTGTGGCACTAGCGTCCCCATCACATGACACAGTCATCATTTCTTTCTATGGCTGACATAATTCAAGTCTAGACGCTTAGCAAATTTGATGCTTGAGCCACTGTCACTGCCCTGTCGTCTGTATTCACTGCACTGTGCGTGAGATCTCCAGGCCGTATTTGTCCACTAGTGGCCAGTTTGTACCTTTAACAACCCCCTCCTGCCCTGGCCACTGGTATCCACCATTTTACTTGTTTGCACAAGTTTTACTTGTTCAGATTTCATAGACAAGTCTTTGTCTTTTTTGGTATGACTTATTTTTTTCCTTTTTAAAATGAAGCGCCAATTACGGAAGAGACATTCTCAAAGAATCTCAAAATTTTCCAAAAGCTAAAAAAATATATACAGGCCAAAACTCTTGGTCACAATATGGTATAGGAGAACTTAAAGGCGCTTACTTAAAGTCCCAAACTAAGTAGTTGGGGGGCCATAAATATTTACCCTAAAATCCTCTTGTCGAAGAGCAAATAAAACGGCAATATAAATTATCCAGACAGTAATGTCTGTAAGAATATGTCACACAAAGTGTGTGGAATTTGGCCAAATCTGTAATGAAAGGAATATTCAAGCTCATTTCTTATGATTAAATGAAAAGAATGAAAATAAAATAATAGTTCATTCAAATCATGTAGCTTATAAAAAAGACCTTTTAAAATAGAAGAAAATAGAGAAAGCATTTTTAAAAGATAGGATTCTAAAAAATAAAATTGAGAATTAAATATGAGCAGTTTCTTTGAAAAGACTGCAATATGGACAGATATCTAGCATCTCTAAGAAAAATGACAAGTATACAATATTGAAAATAGGAAATAAAATAGATTTTCAGATTTAAGCATATACTTTATTACAATACCTTATGACTGGTTAACCATTTGGAATGAAAATTACTTTCTCAGTCATACAAAGCCCCAAATTAATTCCCAAATTACAAAATGAAGTATATAAAAATATTTGTATTTATTTACAGATATTTTACAAATATGACATCAAAAAAAGCAGTCATAAAGCAAAGAATTCATCAATTGCATCACATTAAAAAAACAAAAGTCTTATACAGGAAAAATAATACTAAAAAGCAAATGACGAATTGGAGAAAAATTGCTAATATTGTATATGTTATGTTGGTAACTAGTATGTAAAATATAACAATAAATAAAAGCAAAATTAATACAATAGCAATTTCAAAATTCTTATGCATGAATTTAAAATATTTGGCTTTTTTTTTTAACTGTAATGGATATGTCCATTTAAAAATGAAATATATTTTTCACTATTGAATTGGAAAACATTAAAATAATATCATTTATCTTTTGATATAAACTTTTTTATATCAAAAAGTCTTTAAAATGTGTATGTATATGTCCTGGAATTCCATTTCCAGGAAGTTAGCCTAAAGAAATAATCTGACAAATGTGACAATGATTATTGCTATGCTTGAAAAAAATGTTATCTCCAATTTGAGAACAACATTAATTCTTAGCAACGGGTTTTGGTAGAAATAGTTATAGATAACTTGCTGGACTGCTATGTAGCCAACGAGAAATAATGTGGCCCATCCATATTACTGTGAAAGATGCCAGCAATAAGTCAATGAAAAGAGCACATTACAGTATCAACAGTAATATCCTGTTCTTGTTTGAAAATTTTTTTATACATATGTATACTCTTAGATATTTTTACCTCTTCTTGGTAAGATACTAACAAATGTTGTGTTATTTAAAAAGAGAGAGAAAAGAGAACATTAAGTGAAACCAATGACACTTTGCAAAAGCACAAGCATTGGTCAGGGCAGAGCTATATTCTTCTACCATTGTCTTCATTTGAACATTTTTTACACCTATCAGTTTCCACATTTATTTTGTGCCTCTAAGCTAGTATTCTCTTGAGGGCAAGACTGTTGTCTTTGTACACCCAACACTTAGCCCGTTGTTACAGTCCTTGGACTTCACTAAATGTTAGTGTGTCAAGAAGAAAAAGAAAGGAGGGCAGGAGGGGAGGGAGAAGAAGGAGGGGAGGGAGAGGGTGAGGAGGAAGAAAAGGAAGACAAGAAGGAAAGGAGGGAAAAGAGGAAGCAAGAAAGGAAGAGGCAAAAGGAGGAGGGAAGGATGAAGGAAGGAACAAAGAAGGGAGGGAAAATGGGAGGAAAGAAGGGAAAAGAAGGAATGCTGGAGGGAAGAGGGAGAGAAAATTCGGTCATTGGCATTGGTACAAACATACTTTTACCTCTTGGAGATGAAATCAAAATCCCAAGCAGAGTGGCCTCCTGTGCCCAGTCCAGGTCTCTGCGGTGTTGCTCTGTTTCAGATGCCCCATGATGCTGTGGGGGCTACTACGGCTTCCAGGGCTTGGGCCAATGGGCCAAGTCAGAGAAAGCCTTGTCCCATCAGGTGCGGATGCCCTTCGCAGATGTTTGACCATGTCACTGCATTAACAGCTGGAGCACTGCATCACACAGTTCCTCAATCATTAGCAGACGTTACCTAATTGATAAGGGGGTCCCTCTAAACACAGAGCCCTGCTCTATTCCCACTTCTGTGTGACACACAATCAAACTCTGTTCCTTTTCCCTGTGACATCAACATTCTTGGCCAGGCCATTGGAGGGAAACTCCTTTCCCACCCAAGATAAACTGAAGTCCTGGGATAGAACGGTTCCCGAAGGAGCCCCGCAGTCACTTGCTCCCACCCACTCCCATCTTACTGGGCCATGCAGTGCTCCAATTCCAGCCACTGAGCTGCTTTTCAGGCCTTGCTGACATTGACCCCAGTGCAGCTGTGGCTCTTCACCAGCTCCCTGTGACAGCGGGAAACCGATTGGCGGCACCAGGCATTTGGTGTCAGCGGACAAACATACATGAATTCCTGAGGCTGGGACCATCTCTCTCCCTCCCTTCCTCTGCGCTCCTCCCTCCCCCACTCCTCAGCCCCCACACAGTTGTACATCAATGTTGAAAATGTCCATCTGGTTTTTCCTGGTGATAACATATTTCATTAACTGCACTTGGGGGATGGCCTGGAAACCCAAGAAGCTCTGGCCACTTATAGCCTGCTCAGACCAAGACACAGAGAGAAGCACAAATGAGCACAAATTACAGGCAAAGTCTCCAAAATGAGCCCATAGAGAAGCCCACCTTTTGCCACTTCTTAGGCTGTTGAATGCCCCTGAGGATGTCAGGCTTCCTTAAGAGCATAATGAATGATTTCTTCAAAAGCTATGATCCCTATCTGGGTGGCACAGGAAATCTTTGCTACTAAATTGGTTCCTAACCTCTGAGATGATAGAAATAAGATCTGTAAGAGAGAAAACAACAGAAATTTGTCTTTTGGTTGTTTGTTTTTGTTTGTGTGTTCGTTTTTAGATTTTATTTATTTATGCATACAAGCTGGGGAGCAGGCCAGAAGTATGGGGCGGTGAGAGGGTTCACCAGAGACAGAGTGGGGAGCAGAACAGGCAGATCAACCAAAATACACTGCTGAGGGGAGCAACAGGAGAAGCAGGAGAAGTCTGCTGTGCCATATGGGAAGCTCCCCGGCCGGGCATCAAACTCGCACCGCAGCTGCCAACAGCTCCACCGCACTGCGCTTAACCCGTTGCACCACCAGGGAGGCCCTTTTTTTTTTTTTTTTTTTTTTTTTAATAAATGAAAGGCTGATTTATCTGAATTTTGTTTTATGCTATAATGTGGAACTTGAAGTCAAGTCAACACAAGTTCAAATGTTGCCTGTGCCACTTACTTGCTTTGATAACTTTGGGTAAATTTCTCTCTCTCAGCTTTAGTTTTCTTATGATATCCTTGTATGGATTTAATGAAAAAAAAAAAAAACTATACAAATTCTTGGCCTGGATTAAGACTTTTGAAGTCACAGCTCTATGTGTTGAGATTGCCAATTTTCCCCTTGTCAAGCTAGCATTATCTCCCCACTCCTCTGTGAGTTCTGATGCTATTACCAGAGCCACCTATAATCAAAAGTAACATACATGGTGCCCAGTGTTTCAAAGAGAATGCTAGCATGGCAGAGGCTCAAAACCATCTCACCAGCATGAGGTCTTTTCTATCAACAGATGAGGAGCCTAAGGCCTAAGGAGGGAGAGCAAGATACCACCGATGCTGGAGGCCTTGCCACAAGTCTGTCAAGAGTCACTGGTCCCTGCCAGGGTGGGAAGTAGCACGGACACAGGCCCAGCTTGTCCTGGAAGGGGCACTGGACATGACCATCTCACATTGAACTTTTGTTCTTCCTCTGACCCCTAGCCCAGGAGGTCTTGGGCAATCCTGCCTCTCCCACTGGCTTCTGTCTTTCCTTCTACGTGGCAAAGCATGGTCTCAGGGGCCTGTTTCAGCTCCAGCATTGTAGGTACTCACTACCACGCTGGCTTCCCCATTCTTCCCAAATTTTTGGACCTCTGGCCCAGGCCTCTGAAGCCCCAACTACACCTGGAGCATAGAGGCCTTGACCCCTCTTCAACCCCCACGTATTCAAGAATTTCCATCTCCAGAGGGAAGGAAATGGTGCAGAATTTCACTTTCATTCACCTGAGGACAGACAGCTGACCTTTCCCTGTCACGGGAACCCATCAGAGATAGGACTAAGTAAACTTCTATTTCCATATCTCATTCTCTTGAAGAGAACATAATTCCACAGAGAGTAAACATACACAGTCTAATCTTTCCCCTTGCTGGGACAGTTTGTTGAAATTGGTGAAATGATGCAGACTCCTTCTAAATGGCTTGATAAGAGCTGTAAGTCCAGCTTTGTGATTATTAAACAGAGGGGGTATAACTCAGTTGCTTCTGATAATCTTAAAAAGAACCTTCTCTCTCTTACTGGAATCTTATCCTACCATGTATACATGTGGCTGAGACACATGTAGAGCTCACATGTCTCCCGAGGTCTGTACATTGCACATATGTGCACAATGGATTTGCTTCCCCAGGGAGGGGACAGGGATCTCTCGAGAGACAAAATCCCACCCTGACTTTACCCTTGGGTCTTTAGTGACGTCATGAAACCACACTTTGAATGATTCATACTGCACACAAATTAAGCTAAAAGAAATGTAGGTTTTGATATATAAGATTTCTTTCTTTGAACGGGGGTCAGCAATCTATAGACTGCAAGCCAAATCTGGCCCATGGCCTAGTTCTGTATGACTACGAGTTTACA
The DNA here is from genome assembly GCA_004024925.1 of Scalopus aquaticus. Taxonomy (NCBI): domain Eukaryota; kingdom Metazoa; phylum Chordata; class Mammalia; order Eulipotyphla; family Talpidae; genus Scalopus; species Scalopus aquaticus. The sequence goes on from PVIJ01008907.1 coordinate 30,378, forward strand.
TTTTTGAATGGCTGAAAAAAAAAAATGAAAAGAATATTTCATGACACAGGAACATCAAATGAAATTTAAATTTCAGTGTCCGTGAAGAAAGTTTTGTGGAAACCCTGCCTCCTCCGTTTATTCTCATGTCATCTATGGCTGATTTCTTACAGAACCGAGCCTACAAAACAAATACATTTACTATCTGAACCTTTACAGAAAATGTTTGCTGATCCCTGAGCTAAAGAATTTTTAAAACGCTTTTTTTGACATATAATTTGTTTTTTCATACCATTTCATAGAGGGATGAGCTCGTCATCTGAGTAAATATTTTCAAAGTTGAGCCCAAAGAGAAGCAGTCTTCTCCGCCCTGTGAAGTAGGGCTCCCTCCTGGCTCCCCTGCCACGCACTGTCCAGAAGATATCCCCCCATGGAAAGGCTGTTGAAATGCCCATTAAGAAAAATTGATTCTGAAGTGTGACATCATGTCCTTGAAGATACACGATATCATGACAGGACATGATATAATGTCCTGTGCAAAAATAAATTGTATTATCAGAGTCCTAGTCACTTCAGAGGGAAGATATGGCTGTGAAAATAAAATCATAATTTATGAAACCATGATGTTTGTGCAATGTTCAGCATTGAGAACGCTTCTTAGAGCAAACACACCGAGTTCTGTGTGAGGCGCTCCATGGCCCTTGCCTGCTCCCATTGTTCTTCCATTGACAGCACCTCATTAGAACCGAGTTTCCCATGGTTATTTTATTTTTAGGTTTTTGCCTCTCACTCAATGATATTTCTCAGGAAGGTGACTTTCAAATTCAACTTCTTGCAAACAATTAAAATAATATCAGGTTGAGAATTCCCAGAACTTCTTTTTTAAGTCCATTTTTAATGAAAACATTGTAGGATTATGAAATCATCTAATTCAGTTAAGTGCTGGAGGAAGTTTCAGAGAAAAGAATGTACAGCCTTATTCTACATGCCAGGGTATAGGTGGCCTAAGAAAAAGCAGGCAGAAAAAATCATTTGCTCTGTCTTGTGATGAAATATATAAATTCTATTATGGTAATAAATTATGTTTGTCCCAGACATAAGTTGTGTGTGCTGTTTCACAGGCAAACCCTAATGTTGCTCCTCAGTTTGTTTTCACTGCTCAGAACAGCCTGAAGAAAATGGAAGAAACACACAGAGACACACAGGTGTCTGCTCTTTTGACTAACTGGACAAAACACCAAGGGCAATGCCAGAGCAACCACAGGAAGCCAGGGGTGTGGGGTGCACGTAACTGTGGATCTCTGTGACTTGCAGGAAAGTGAGTGAGCAAACGGGAAGGGTATGGCAGACATTGAGAACAGGGTGCCTGAGTCTCTTCCAACTTGACCTCATACCCCAAGAAAATTACCTTCACTCCCTAGCACCCAATGCACTCATAATTCATATGTATATTCACGTTGAAGGAGGAAAAGGAAATCTCAGGTGACCTGCGACTTGTGCAGTGATTTCCCTAAGTCAGGTGCTGACTTTATCTTATTTAATCCTCTCAACAATGTTTAGTGGTGACCTGTATGGCTGACATTTCAAATGAGGAAACTGAGGCCCACCAAGGTTTTCATTTTGCCCTATTGCACAGTTGAGTATCCCAGCATTTCAAGTCTGTTGGTCTGCTGAAGTCTGCTTTTTTTTTTTGCCACCACTCATCACTGCAGGTCTTACAAAATAAATTCGACTGAAACCACCATTGAGGAAATTTGGGTTTCAAGTATGGAAGAATTTTCTAAGAGCCAATGATTTAAACATTAGAATACAAGGAAGGGCCTGTGGAATTGCCTCAGGCAGACTTGCGTTCTCAAGGTGGACAGCTAGTTTTGAGTTGAACAAGAGTTTCTTGAAGTTAATATTTAAAACCCTTAAAGCTTTGAACCCAGTTGGCAAGTATGTCCAGACTAAGAACTTGGGGGCTCTCTGTTTAATCAGCCATCATACATCCCCAAATGTTCAGTGGGCATTAGTGCTGGAGCCAACCTGTTTGGGCCCGGAGACTGCTGGAGAGAATTCTGATGGAGGTTGAACCACTGAACCCTGCTCAGCTATGACACTTCACACTTGCTTTCTCTCCCTCTCTCTGATGTTAATGGCTGATTTCCCCAAGGCTCTTTTTTCACCTTTTAACCATGTGTCTGTCGCCTCAGCTTGTTAATGGCTTTTGGGCATCCCGTGGTACAGCACACTGCTGTGTGGTTCCACAGAGACTCCCACTGGCTTTTCTCCTTGGTTGGGGGTTGCTTACAACTTGTAAATCAACATATTAGTCACAGTTAAATGTCTACTGAAGAATTTTCCAAACAGCCCAGGAGCATGGATGATGCTATTGGATGGGGGAGGATGTTTCTGGGACAGAAGCAGAAACCGCCCTGTGGGCAGGACTGAGTCCCATTCCAGAGGAACTTTGAGGTGCCATCCTGTAAGGTGAGGCACTCAGCACCTGGAACACCAGGAGAGGGCACATTCATCCAGAAGAAAAATGAAAAGATAAAGAAGTGGCTGCTGTGGGAATTTCCCTCAGGAGTTCTGACTGGACATTTACTCTGTTATCCGCAAGTTTCAAATATCTGTTTGTTTGGAAACCCTTCTGTCCTGATATTGGATTTATGCCCAGTGCATCTTTCTTTGATAACATGAATTGTACCTTCTACCTTTAGAGTAGAAGGCTTCCCCACCTCCACCCCCTTGCCCTATGGGTTTAAGAGGAACACAGGGAAGTCCTGATCTCTTCATGTCATTCCGAAAAATGCAAGCTAGTTATACACAGAGCTCAGATTTTGCAAGGTAACTTTTCCAGGCCTTGAACCCTAGGCCCAGCACTGTCTGGTTCAACAATAAGAGACACACTCAAAATTGGAGTAGACTGCCTTGTGAGGAGCTGAGTGTCTCATCACTTGGAGGGGATGATAAAGACAGCATGACTTCTTGTCAGAGATTTCAAAGAAGGAATTCTGTATTAGGTGAGGAGCCCAATCCCACAAATGTTACCGAGGATCCCCTGTACCCCTGGTATTGGGCACCAGTCAGAAGCAGGTGTGGTGGCTGCTGCAGACCTCTCACTCGCTGTCTTTCAACTGACTTGTGCTAATGTTGCATGGTTAAAAGAAGGACATGAACTCCACCACTGAGGTCTGGATATACTTCAGATGCTGCAGTCCTCAGTTAACGCTACAGTGACATGACTGCCTCACTCACATACAACCCACTGCGTCATTTGGGGCAAATCAAAATAATGAGAGTTATTCAGTCTGATGAGAGTCTTTCCAAAGATGGACAGAACAATTAATATTCTACCTAGTGGCCCCTCATACTCACCTCAGAAACTAAAGAAACTTGTCCAGCTGTTTGCTTTTTTTAACAAAGCAAATTCCCTGCTTCTTTGCACTAACTTCCCGTTGGAGAGAACAAGGGAAGTTATATCTTTTCTTTGAATGGCAAAAATCGAGAGTGAACCCATGAAACCCCCGCTTGCTAATGGCAGGAAATTCAATAATTGCATTTCTACCCATGTGTGTTTCAGTAGAGAAGTATTTAAGCAGATTGGAAATTAACTTCAGTCACCTGTGCAAAGGCCATTTTACAAGAATCTTACACAAACTCTTAGTGGTGAATGTGTATGATAGGGTTGCGGGGAGGGAGAAGAAGGGAGTGCACAGACAGGCAGCTCATTCTATTGTTAATGAGCTGGAGTCAATCAACCGGTGATAAATAATGAAACTGCAAATTTGTGCCAAACTGGAGCAACTGGGGTTGGTGCTCATGCCTGATTTTTTTTTTTTTTAAGGAAGAAGGCAATCTTTTTAAAACATGTCCCCATGGCCTCCCTGGTGATGCTGGGGTTAAGTATCAGAGCTATCAAGCTATCACCAGCCACTGTGGCATGAGTTTGATCCCCGGCCAACGAGCTAAACCACATGGCAAAGCAGACCTCTCCTGTCTCTCCTGCTGCTCCGCTCAGCTGTGTACTTTAGTAGATCCGCCTGTTCTTCTCCCCTCTGTCTCTGGTGAATCCTCTCACCACCACCCCCATACCTCTAGCCTATACCTCAGTTCTTGTGTGTATAAATAAAATAAATCTCTAAAAAAAAAAAAAATAAAACATATCCCCTTGTTGAAAATCCAAAAATCAAAGTGTAAGAGCATAATCGCTTGGGCTACTTAAGACCTTTAGGAATAAAATGAAATCATTTGGGAAATGATGCTGTGGATTTCCTTGCACCCAGATGTCCAATCCTCACACATGAGAGGTTTAATAAGACCAGAAAATGTCAGGACTAACCATCCCCAGCTCTTTAAAAAGGCAGCAAGAATGAAGCGATTCTCAAGCCTGTGGAAAGTCGTGTTTCTCCTGATTCGAGACTTTTTGTGCAGGGAGCAGGGGCAGGGGTCATAAGAACATGAACACCGACTAGTGTGCGCAGCTGACTAGTGGTAGAGCTATCAGCAAGGAAGGAACAGTAGTCAAATTAAGAAAATGAGTTTTTAAGAAAAGGGATTTCAACAGACTTAAAGGATTCACTGAAAAACCTGCATGGAAAGGAGATCAAGGATCAAACAGGGGCCCCGAGACAGCCAGGTGTTCCAGCAGGAAAAAAGATTCCACAAAGCCCATGCATTACTAGCATTCACGAGAAAGGGACGAGGAAAGTGAAAGGCCCTTCCATGAGCAAATCCTGGGCTTTACAGGAACGGAGACACACACTGAAGTGGCTGAGAAACTGTAAAAAGGACTCATTCCCCAGGAGAACAACAAAGGAATCAGAAAGGCTTGTTCAAGGAAGTCAGGAAACCTGAAGCAGATGAGCTATAGCCTTTCAAGGGGCTCAAGACGAGAGTAAAGGGAAATTCTGTCCCTTTATTAGGGAAAAGAGGAGGATGAGATGATCACCATTCCTCTCCCAGCTGCTGGAGTCTGGAAAGCTCATTTAACCCATGATTTTAACCCAAAAATGAAAAGTTAGAATGAGCTTTCTTTAAAAGTACAGAGTGTTTCATGCTTTGCAAGATACTCTCAGAGTCATCCTGTTGGAGCACCAGGCAAGTCGATGGAAAGACCTGGAAGGTGGAAAACCCAGGAGAAAAGTGTTGAGTGGCTGGACATTGACGTCTGTTCCAGTTCGTGAATGCTGGCTGACCTGCACAAGCTGAGGACTTGTGATTCAGCCACCAAGAGACTGGCCTACGGAACTGCGATGTACAACAAGCCATAGCAGGACAGTGGTGTGATTTGAGATGACCTTCTTTCCACTCAATCCTGACTCCAGAACTCTCCTGGCATGGCAAGAAGTCATGCGCGGTTACTTTGTAAGCACTCAGTAGTATATAGGGAGTGGAGTGACATTTCTTACTTGCTCAACAAATTTCCTCAACAAATATTTATCAAGGACCTTATTATGGATAAGATTGTCCTAAACATATGACAACCAATATAGTCATAAAAATAAGCTTTCTGTCAGACCAACCTAAGTAACTTCAGGGTCACAGGCTTGATGGTTGAATCGGAATTCACACCTGCAGTCTGTCTTGACTTCGTGAGTTTTCTGCGTGTGCCTCCCATATACTAACCCTTTGTAAATGGCTAAAGTCTACATGCTTGCACCCAGTGTAGATCTGTGCATAATGGACACACCCACCATGAGATGAAAATGGTCAGGCCTTACTGCTCAGTCGCTCCTCTATTTGCTATGCTGACTAGGAGTTTAACAGATGAGGAGGCTGAAATTCAGAGAGGTGGATACTGGGACTATAGTCAGCAGCTGGTGACAATGAAGCCAAACTTGGCATCAAGTCGTGCTGCACCGTGATGTTCTTCCAGGGAAACTTTCACTGCTCTTGCATAGGATGTAACAGAGGACAAGCACACCATGCTCAGACCACAGAGGGTACAGAAGGCCTGGGGGTAGGGCCACTAAAGCCAACACATGACACCCAGTTAAATTTAAGTTTCTGACCTGTCTCAAATAGTGTCCTTTTGTTTTGTTTTGTTTTGTTTTGTTTTGTTTTGTTTTGTTTTGTTCTGTATTTGTGGCTAACTGGCAATCTTTTTTGGGAACCAATGGGAAATTATAAACTGTGTTTCTGGAGCCCAAGTCCTTTGGAACTGAAGCATCAATCTCTACTGAGACAGAAGGTGGTTTTAAGGTGGTTTAAGCACTGCTGGTGGTTTTAAGCACTACTTCCTTGCATATAACCTCCAGTTTTGCTGTCTTCTTAAAAAATGTTTTGATACGGCAAATAACCCGTCTCCACAGAAGATACATTCTCCCCCTCTTCTGCCTCACTTTCCTGCCCGGCTACCTCACACAAGTTCCCACCAGAGCTTCCAGTAGTCACAATGAAATGATTTTCCTGAACCATGGACATTAGTGGGAGAGTAATGTGAGGGAGCAAACAAAATGATTTTCTGGAGTATGTAAGTTGATGGGGAGAGAAGAGAGAGGGTTTCCTGGTACTTTTCCATTATCTGTAGACTTCACTAACCAAAAGCAAAGGGTTATGTCCTTTTGATTCTCTGACCATCCATCCTGCTTCTTGAAATGCCCACTACAGAGGGAATTCACTTTCATTTCACCTCTAGCATTCATGGAACGGGTGAAGAGAAGGGAGAGAGAGTGAGCGAATGAGAGAGTCTATTCAAAGTCAGACTCATCACAGGCCAAAGCTCCCTCCCCCCTCCCCCCAGTCTGTGTACCACTCTCTCTAAAAGGCTTTTTGCACAAGTGATCCATACAAATTCAATTTGAGACTCACAATAGAATGGACACATAGAACCAAAGGATAACCCAGGTTAAAAATTAAATATATGGATCATCTTCTGGAAGGGAAGTTTGGTTGATAACATTACTCTCTTAGCCAAGGGTTGAAGACCAGGACTAATGGTGGCCCTGAATGCTTGAAAGTTGTTCTGATCATACCTGAATATTTTGGAAAAATACACAAACTTATCACCATCCCAGAGATAGGAATGAAATTGTGACATTAGACCAACTATAAAGATGTGGAGACAGGTCATATGAAGAGGAAAGAACAATGAGAAAAACTCATCTGTGTTGTATTCCACCTTAAAGGAGTGCACATGCACATTTTTACACAAAAATAATTCATTATTCTGTGCTGGAAAAGATTGCCCAAATAATTCATCTCTTGTTATTGGCTTGTGGAGCCTCCCACGAACCATCTTGTTTATTCCTCACAGCACCCAGATCATGCTCCTCCGTCTGCCTGGTACTTCCCTCCTAGAAAGTGAAGTGGAGTCAGGTCTTTTCTAAAAAGGTGCCACTTCAGAAAGGCCTCCCTTCCTAGTCACCCTCTATGAGTTAGCACCCATCATCACCCGGTTCTCTTCTTATCCTGCTTTGTTTCTCTCCAGAGTATTTATTTGATATATGTCTTTGTCTCCCCAACATTCCATGTGGGCAAGACCAGACTCTCCAACATTCTGTGCTGGCCAGGATGACTTTAAAGGAATAACAAATTCAGTCAAATACAAGCATTCAGCCTCTGTGTGGGCAGCTCACTTGTGCCTAAGGCAAGAAGTTCAGTCCTCCCCCAGTTGCCTTGGGGTTAGTGCTGGTTTATAGAACAATCCTCAGGAAAATTTCTTTGTTTGTTGTCTTTAACACAAACATAGGATCACAAGGTACACAGGAATTCTGTTTTTTCATTTGAACTTGACATCTCTCTCCTTTCGTAACTAGATGAGCATTGTCCATTTTAAAGAGGAGGAAACAGAATTTGGATAGATTAGGAGGCTTATGAAATGTTTCGAGGTTAGTGAGCAAGAGAAAAGTGACCCAATGTAATTGCCCTGGTGTAGAAATGGGCAACTCTACGGGAAGGAAGTTGTATTCACAAATGGGTAACAAATCAGTGAAAACAAAACGGCAGTTGGCCCAAACCACCTCTTCCCAGTGCACCCTGAGGATGAAAACATGTGGCTCTGGAGAAAGACTAAGGGAGTATGACACTCTGGACTTGTCACTTTGTCCCTGTGAGCCTCAGTGTACTGACGTACAAATGGACTTGGAAATTTCTCTCTTTCTGGGGTGGTTGTGTAGATAAAGCATTTGCAGTGTCCCTAGCGCGATGCCTGACTTGGTCGATGCCTGATGAAGATGAAAAGTCACAAATCCAGAATCTGCTGATCAGTTTACCTAAAGCAAGATAGCTCACTTGTTGGTTGAGTTTTCAATTAAGAGTTCTATTTGCTTTATTTTATTTTTATTTATTTTTTATTGTGGAGACATCGGTTTGCAACACTCTATAGCTTTCAAAGTACAGGGTCACACCTTGACATTTGTATATACCACAACACGCCTATCCAAAAAGCTAGTTTCCATATACTATCACCTAATGCCCCCTCCCACCCATTCCCACCCACCCTTCTGGTAACTACTTTCCCTCTGGTGACCACCATTCTGCTAGCAGATTCTAAGGCATTGCTTTTGTTTTCTGTTCATTCTTTTCTTTGCTGTTTTATCTTTCATATAAGTGAAATCTTATGGTAATTGTTTTCTACAACTTATCTCACTTAGCATAATCTCCTCACAGTCCATCTAATACACCTAAGAAGTATTTTAAGTGTGTAGCTACAGTGTCCTAGATTCAAAGACTTGGAGAGAGAGAAATCCACTGCTCGAGAGCTTCCCCTGCAGGGTCCTTGCATGATCCGTCTTTACCTCATGTTTAGTCCCTAGTGTGGACTAAACTAGACAGCGGAGCTTGCCCCTTGCAGTTGTCTCCCACCTCCTGCATGCTCCCTCCATCCAGCTCTCAGCTCACCTCCCTGAAGCACCACTCCTGACCCTTCTTCCCCTCATTTATCTCCACGTTTCTGGCCTTTAAGCATCACTTCTTTCCTGAATTCCTACATCAGAAACAAGAAAATCTCTTTTCCAAAACAAAAAAACAACTCTCAGCTTCCTTTCCCCTCCCAAGTACAGCGTACCTGGGAGTCCTTACTTTCTTCCTTTAAATAAACTTCTCTTTACTCTTTAAAAAAAAAAAAAACCAAAACTCTGCTGCATTGCTTCTCTTTGAAACCACTGGCTTGGCTGGTCCACCCCTTCCACACTTCATCAGCGTCGGGCATTAGGACTCCAGCACAGGTAACCCCATGGACTCCGCTCCTGGGGTTTACGACTGTGGCCCCACAAGCTGCTTCTTCTGACTTTACTTATCTGAGTTCTTCCTGGAATACCTCTCTACCTTCCTTCATTTACTGGACTCCTGCTCATACACCAACACCCGACTTAGTATCTTCTCCTTGATTCAATTTATAGGAACGGGTCCCATTCTCTTCTGCCTCTGGCAGGCACATGGGTGTGCTGCTTAAGTAGTCTCTGCACAGACATCTGTCTCACATCTCAAGGAGAAATTGACTTGAGAAGGGACCTACAAGTGCCATGGCCCTCCCCTGCCCCCCCGCCCGACCCAGGATATCCTCAGGCGGAAGTTGGTCAGGCTCTCTGGTCAGGTGAGATGCTCTGGCCTCTTCCTGGCTGCCACACACCTTTCATGATATTCTGTAGGCGCTTGATAAGTATGTTCAATTAGGGTAAAAAGAAGAGAAGAACAGGAAGAAGGAAACACATTTTTATCCCTTCTTTTCCAGGGTTCTGCCATTGGGAAAAAAATGGAAACAGAAAGAAATCCCACAACTGTCCAGCCTTTCTGCTAACATCTTTCCACCCCTCTTCCCACCCACTTCTCATCCCTGAGCCACCTGAGCTCCCTGTAAGTCAGCATCTTTGATCATATGAAGCCCCTCAGTCCCGATCTCCAGGCCAATGGCAGTGCAGGGATGGAGTTGTGTATGTTTTCTCTGCCTTGGGGTGGGAGCTCACTTATGTGTGTTTACCTAATGTGGTTAGCAAATATTTAAATTGTCTTCATAGGTTTTTAACAGTTCGATGTAATTAATTCTGCTGCAGTAGTTGTATGTTACTGGAATCCGCCACCCTAAGCAGAATCAATAAAAATAGGACTTATGGAGGAAAGCAAGATTAATGGCACAACCCTCAAAACTTCACAAATGTTGTAAAAAAATACAGTTTAACCTAGTAAAAATGATAGCACACTTTGACATCATATGTGTTTATAAACAACAGAGAAATACCACAATAAATATGACACTTTACCTTGCGAGGTACTTGAAATTGGCTCATGGGAGTGGATCTATTGGAAGGGTTGCAGGTTGTGAGGTTAGTGCAAATTGGTGGAAAGAGGATTATCTGAACTGAGAGGAAAGTTGTGAAATGGGCTGTGGATGTGTGTGCATCATAACACGTATGGTGAACTGAGGTGGCTGGTGGATGTGTGAGATGTGTACAAGGTGAGATTGTGGATTCCTATACTGTTCACGCCAACTGTGTGCCATTTTCTGCTTTTTCTAGTGTTTCTTGTGGGAGAAAAAAACCCTACAGGTGAGGTTCCAATTGCTTCCTCATATTTCAATTGCATTGGGAGCAATTTGGAAGCCTGGCCAGGTTCGCCTGGTGCCCTGGCTCTACCTTAAGCTGAACTGGTCGTGAGTGTTTTGGTTTCACTGCGTGTTCAACGTGGAGTCTCCAGCATGACTTAGGAGAGGAGGAGGAAGAGCTGGAGCAGGAGGAGGAAGGAAAGCCTGGTGAGACCCTAGAGAGTCACAAGCAAGGGAGTTCCCTGCAGAGACTGATCCAGAATCACCCAGATGGGGACCCTGTGAATCATGGTCCAGGTAAGGCAGGTGGGGACCTATGCCAGATTGGCTGCTAGGCTGAGGGAGGAGGACTGTAAGCAACCACATCACCAGCAGTGTGTCACCACTGCAGTGCCCTCTGGTAACTGCAGTGCCCTCTGGTAACTGCAGTGTCCTCTGGTATCTGCTCCTGCACCTGGGAGGACATCCTCCCTGTACAGGAGTTTGAGGTGGTGGGCTTTCAGATTGAGTGAGGACTTAGTGCCTAGAAGGGATCTCCACCTACAGTCACCAACTCAGAATCTCCAAGAGAAGGGCCTGATAATCTATACTTTTAGCCAACATCCCCAGGAAGATTTTTATGACCAAGCATGCTTGGCAAACTCTGATCTAGCCCAGTGACATGCAGAATTCTTTTTAGAAGCAGAACCCTTCTACGAAGAAAACATTTCCAGAAGCCACGTTGTTGTAGGCAAGAGAGGGAACCCTGGGCCTCCTCCTCCTAGACTTCCCCTCTCTTGCCTCTTAGAGACAAAGAAGAGAAATTGAAAACCACTGACTTAGCCTCACATTCCCATTTAACAGATTAGAAAATTGAGACCCCCTGAGAGGCTAAACTGCCTTGCCAGTAGGAAGTGACAAGGCCACTTTGTGAACTGGGGGCATTCAGGTCTGCCTCCCAGTCTGAAGCTGGGAATATTTCTACAAACTGGAGAACCAGGCAGAACCAGGCAGGGGAGGGGGGATGACTGACTCCAAGTCTGGTGCCATGATGTGAGCTCAGGGTTTCATTATTTACCCAACCAAACCTCACTAGTTTGCAGCCCAGCAGATACATATTTGTGGAGAGCTGAGTCCATGTCAGAATAAAATCTGCATGAGAATTAAAAATAGGGCTTTTCCCTATTTTTGAGAAAACATCATCTGTATTAAAGAGAATGTTCTGGAGCTGCTGCCGAAGGTGTATGACTTGGAATGGAAATGACTTTATATCACCAGCCTCTTGGAATTTGGGATAAATGTTTTAAGGAGGCAGAATGCGGTGGAATTGGTTTCCATTATCCAGACCTCTTCCTTCCAAGGTTAAGTCTCTTGGAGCTGGGGATGCTTGTGCAGACTTGACACCCTGTGGAGGCTCTATCTGTTTGTCAGATCTCTTCAGGCCTCTTCACAAGTGGGGCCACTGATCCAGGTGGATCAAGGTTAAGTACGTGCAGGTCACCCTGTGTTTCCCTCAGCAGCACACGGTGCCCCAGGGAAGGGAGTGAAGGAGAGGGAGGGGCTGACATTCTTCTGCCTTCAAAGTTTTGGTTTTTTTCTTTTTCTTAAGAGGAGAAAAATCAGGTAACAAAACAGAAGAGCGAGTGGATGAGAGTGATGAGAATGGGGATATGGAAATGAAAGTAAGAAAGAAGAAATTTCTTTTTCCATGTCATAAAGTGAGATCCAAGAATATAAATTGGATAATAATATGCATATTTTGGTATTTGCCTAAAGGATGTTTATCCCTTTGATCTCAGGAATAACAAACATATATTTGGAATGGAAACCCTTATTGACCCTTCGCCACTAACCTTATCCTATATGTCTTCTCCTCCCCTCTTGCCCATGACTTCTGCTCACATGAGCAGGCCAAGAACATCCACCCATGCACAAACCCAGATCACCGGGGAACAGCTTCAGTCCACAAATCTGGTGGGCTCTCTTTGGGTTTCCCAAAGAGAAAGGGACAGGGTTCCAACCCAGAGCTGACGGCCAGCTCTGAGCTCCACGGTCATCTCCTGGGCTGATTCCAAGGCCCTCATAGTCTGGAAATCATCTCAGTGAAAGAATTCAAGAGGAATGAAGGGACTAGAATGAGTTGGGGCCGAAATGGCTTCTCGTCAGCACATTCTGATAGAGTCTTTCCCAGTTCTCCCAGGTAAATATCTACACATTCTAGAGAGACTTGAAAATGCTCTTCAACACCAACAACCAAGAGACCAGACAGGACTAGTTTGAGAACACTTTTAAGAATCAAGAAAAATGTACCAGATTTAAAATAAAGAATGAGAGACTATGTTCAAAACAAACAAATGAACAAACAAATTCACATCACTCTCCTCCCTTCGGCCCCACCAGCATCTATTTCTAAATTCAGAAAAGTCAAGTCTAAACCAAGCCCAAAGTTCACTGCCATCTTCCCCCTTCCTCTGCAGCCTGGCAGGGCCTGTGAGCTCTCGCGGTCCATTTCAGCACCTACAGTAGCCTTGGCTTTTCGGTGAAGGATAAAGAACCCAGGGATCTTCCCAAACGAGGATTTTGCCCGGTACCTCTCACCACATCGCTAGCAGTTTCCTAAGCCCTATGCTATTTGAACTCAGATTACCTCCCATTTGAAACCACTAAGTGAGCCTGTGTGAATATCATGAGCAAATACACACGATTTCCCCCAAACCCCTAGAATGGACTTCGACAATGAATCTCTATAATTATTTTCAGGAATCATGAAAGAAACAGGATCTACAAAATTGGGATTCAGACCTGGCTAAGTCAGTCCAGAGATTTGTTTTCTCCATTTGTCCCCTTAATTCTTGCTCTATTTGTTTTCTCTCACTCTGATGAGATCACAAAAGTCCATTTTTTCTATATTAATCAGATGCCAGGGACTTCATAGACCATTTCTCATCTTCATTTGGTAACAAGTCCAAAAAAGTCTAGTATGACCATCACCTTACAGAACTGCAGTTTGCAGATATGAGGGAATCACACCTTCCACCTCCACCCCCACATACCTTCTGAGAATCCACTTTGCCTCTACTACCCCTCAGTAGGTGTTTCCCAATTCTGCCTCACTCCCTGTTCCTTCATATAGTCTGCTCTTCTGTCTAGAGCCCAGTTCTCTCTTGCTCTTCCTTCAATATTTGGTTCTGTGTTTTGCATGGAGCCTTCCTGGACCATTCTCCACCAATCACTCCCCACTTCTCCAAGCCATTAAAGTCTCCACCAGCATTCCCCCCACCCCCCAGTTAAATTTATTTATTTTCTTTCATTGTTAATTTTTGGACAGTATTTGATGTCTCCCCTCAGGTGTAGTCTCCCTAGCTCTCCCACCAACACAGCATCTGTGATCCACCCCCACAGTGCCTTGTGCTCTTCCCCTGTTTTAAGCCCTCTCCCTCCTCCTCCCCGCTTTTAATATCAGGGCCCTAATGGTTCCTATGTTTTGGATTTTTTTCCTCCTTCTCTTCTAAGACACTGAGCTTGGATTAACTTGTTGCACAGTCATTGACAAACAGAACAATGCCCACCACAGGGGGTACTGTGAGGATTTTTATGTGCAAGTGCTCAGTAAGAGACTGAACATAATAACAACTTAATTAATATTATCAATTAATTAGTTCCTGTTTATGTCCTTCTAACACAGCTGTTTTCTTGGTACTCTCTAGCCTAGGAAAGGGCAATTTCTGTGATTTTAGAGGTATGCCATTTAGAATATAGGTCACTAATCAATCAAATTAAAACAGACCAGCTTCCTGCCATCTCCAACCTTCCTTTGGAAACTTGACAGCAAACCTCTTAATGTATGTTATTTGGAGTAAGATGAAAGTGCTCACAATGCAATCTGTGTGTGTAATGCCAGCAAAATCTGAGTTTTTGATGAAGAATTATCATCACTTGGCCATTTTTACATTTGAAAAAAAAAGTATAAAGGGAAGATGCAGGGCCAAGGCTTAACAAAAAGGACTATCAACACCATCACATTTAAAAATGTGTTTGAGGTCAAGTATTTTACATTCTTCCTATCAGTTCTTTCCACACCATGCAATCTTCTAGCACAGTAAAACTCTGGTCTGTGTGATAGGGATTAACACAGCAGAAATAGTTTGATCAAAGTCACAATCCACTGATTAACCACAGACAAACTCTGATTTCTGAGTCTCTTCAGATAAATGGCTTTCCCTTTCCACACCATTAACTAGAAATCGATGAAAAATTAATTGCATGTTAATTTTAAGTTATTAACACAAAGTTTAGAAGTGGTTAATTTCTGGCTATATTTTCAGGCCTTTCTCCATAGATTTATACAGACGATGAGTATTATTTACATTTAAATAGATTCAATTTCATTTAACATATTTATTGAATACCCAACATGTGCTAGATGCCAGTAATATCATGGACACAAAATATCCAACAAATTATATTGAAGATCTATCTAAAATTCAAACTAACAATTTATGCTAGGTCTCAATGTTTTTGTAACCCGGGAGAGGGTATTTTGAGTACATTTAAAATGTCAAATATTTTAAAATACATGTTAGATATATGAATAAGTGTTGCAGTTCATGTTCATTAACTGACTTAAGTTGAATACAACACAGTTTGTGTTTCTATTGACATAGGTTTTAACAATGTTACCAAAATTTTGCTTATGATTGTCATCTGATTTGTGGATAGTGAGTTCTTCAAAATTATGTTTCCTGATAAAACTTTTTCCTGGGACTCATTGATGGATTCATTTTAACGCCCTTTCACTTTGCTAAGAGCCCCTAATAAAGCAGCTAAGTAACTCAATCGTTAGTTTGAGAGCAGAATTATCAACACTCTATAAGCTCTTAGCTTGTTGATCATGATGGACACACAGTGTCATTGGTCATTTTTGGTCATTCTCTAAATGGGCTTCATTGTAAACAGAAAAATATACATGAGATCATCTAAACTTACAGTTGTTAAAGCCAATGCAATGGGCTTTTTAAAATATGAACAAAAGATTTTCCTAGAATTGCTGGACTTCAAGATGTTCTCTTCTGTGCTGACACCCAGAAGTTGCCGTGTGACCCATCTGTAGCTCATGCAGGGGGTGTTTCTAACACGCTCCTTCATGTCATCATGGGGCCCACGCTTCATGACCGAACAACACTCACCCAGGAGAGCGAAGACTGCCTGTCCTCTTTGTTTCTTCCTTTCACTACTTAAAAGAAAAGAATAATGGAAAATGACTGTGGAAGACGGTCCTCTCTCCTTTTTTATAGTGCAGTTGGTTTCCATGCAACATCTTAAAAGTCTCTCTGACTTTGAATGGTTAGAAATGTGACAGGTGCTGGCACTGCCTGAGTTTTCTTAAACCTGAGTCTGTCTGTCTCCCACCCCCTTCTGCGACCTGTCAGGATCCTTCCAGGTTTCCTCAGGCTTCCTGGTGGTCTATTTGGACATCTGCTCTCCCTTATCTTGAATCATTTTAGCTGATGGGCATTTCTTTGGAAAAGTTGTCTAACAGATTTTTTTAAGTTCTTCTAACAACCACCAAGTACTCAGGAAATTATCTTGGTGAGCTAGAAGAGTGACAGTCCCGAGACTTCCAGAAAGGAACACCATGGCTGAAAGCTCCCATGCTCGACTGCCTCCTGCATCCAATAGTACGCAGCCTTTAAATTTCAACTACAGGGAATTACCATTTTATATGGGAACACAGACTCTGCTGTCTGAGACACCTGAGTTTGAAGCCATTCCTAGCCTCTGATAATAGTGTGGAGGAAAAAGGAAAAGTCCATGAGTGCATTCTCTAGCACCTGGCATGAGGTTGGCCCATAGGGTCCTTGGAAGCAGTGCCCTTATCCCTTATCCTGGGGGGTAGAGGAGTCGGGGCGGGGGAGTTTGAGTGGAGACTATCAGGAAAGGCCTGGTGCACTCAATCATGCACCTGTCAGTGCCGTTCAGTGCTCTATCTCTAAGGGACTCTTTCCCGATGGTTTCCTTTCATCTTCCTGTACTGCTCCTCCTGCCACACAGCACACTGTCAGTGTGTCTTCACCACCACACCTCAGCTCAGATGCGGACACACCTCCACAACCCTGACCTCTTCCCACAGATGTCCCTACAAGAGACTCTGAAAAGAGAAAGCCAATTCAGCCAATTGAAATCTTCGTAACATTGGGCAGAATAGAAAGTGAAAAACAAATGTCAATTCCTCAACAGTAAATGGAAGAATTCAGTCTAATCTTGAAGATGTTAATGTAAATCAAGGAATAATCTAGCATAAGAAATCAAGGAATAATCTAGCAAAAGAAATAGAGAAGATCTTTCAATTCAGATGGTCCTTTAGAATTCTACAAAAAAATTTTTCTTAAAGAAATCCTATAAGCAGGGGATACTGCCCATCTTGTTAGACAAGAAAAATGAAACAGACTAACAACTTTTTACTGTAGTAAAATATGATATGAGAACAACAGATTCTTTTTATCTTCATCCTCTTCTGAAAATTCACATCTTTAAACTGAAGAGGACCAATTAAAAAAAAATGTGATAACATCATTTACTGTCCTTTCAAAAAGATCTGAGGTAATGATAGCAGCTAATGTTTGGTGAATGCTTATAATGTTCTAAGTGTTTGATATTCACAATCTTATTTCTCTTACAAGAATCCTCTGGGGACAGTTATTATTAACTCTGATGAAGAAACAGGCACAGAAGGACTCAAGGTCTTGTGAGTTATAAATAGTGGACCTAGGACTTGGCATGAGGCATCAGGCTCCAGAACCCCCACACAGACCCAGGCTGCCACACGGTGCCTCAAGGTGTGCCCGCCGAGCCCTGCAGACTGCCAGGTCCTCACTGGGAGCCAAGGAGGCTCCACGAAGGCAGTGCCTGGACCTCACAGCCACGCCGCTGTGGGGAAATGAGCAGATGACATCATAGAAGAGCCAGAGAATGAAGCAAAAACATTCTTCTTTCTGCTGGGAGCCAGTTGTTTGGAGAAGGGGGGAAAGTGCCAGGACTTGGAGGTCTTTGAATTTTTGTCCTTCAGGCTGAATTCTTGTTTGAAAAGTGTGGTTTTAATTGTGGAATGCTCTCTGTGGTCACAGGATTGCGATAATGCTTGGAAAGAAAAACAATGAAAGTTCCTGAATGAAAACCATGTAGCTGGTTTCTTCATTCCTGCTGAGCTCTATGGAGCAGAACTCATTAAAATTGAAAACTAGCTGAGGAAAAGGTGAGGGAGAGGAGATTCAGAAAATATGTTAAAATATTATCTAGATAAGTGAATTTTAAAACACTGAAGGGAAGACTCTAAAACCAAATTTAGAAGTCTCTATATTATGCAGGATTTCACTAATTTCCCAAAGCTGACTAAATGATTTTTAAAATATTAGTTCAGTACAACTGTGTTTATTGAACACATTAGTCACTATCCATTAGAAAGCTGTGCTTGATGCTGTGAAGATGAAGACAAATAAGTGACACTTCCTTTCCTCAAGCAGAGTAGAACAGAGAGCAGTCAACAAGCCAAAAGTTCAAGGCTCAGTACATCTAGTTATACTTATGAACACCCAAAGTAAAAGAAAAAGCAAACTAAAAATAAGTAGAAACAATCAGAAGGGGGGAGGTAGTGGAGTGAATGATTCTGTTTATAGTCCAGGAAATTTCTCAGGGTCCTGAATACAGTTTGAAGGATGAGTAGGTATTTTCTAGACAGGTAAGTTGTTAAGAACTGGGCAGGAAAATAACACTATGGAAAAATAAATCTGGGTGTCCAAAACCACAGAGGGATGGGATACCACAGCACAGGCGAAAAAACAATTAATGGTTTGGATTTGCTGGAAGGAAGAATTTAAAAAGGTGATAGTAGTAGGATAGATAACATGACAATAGATTTGGTGAGGTGAAGAGGAGGCACAGAAGTTGGTTGGGGGACTAATACAGTACTTTTAACAAAGGAAAAGGAAGATTTTCACTAAACTGATGACTAAATGTTGATGAAACGAATGGAGAACACATTTATTGAAGAGTCAATTGAGTAAAATCAATAGGTCTCAGAAGTTATTGTGTGACTGAGGGAGAAAGGGAAGACATGAGGGTATTGTCAGACTTTCTGTGTGTGCCAACCCAGATGGAAGAGTGCCGAAGGGTGGCTGAGCTTGTTTATGGAGAACAATGTATGAGAGTAAGGTTGAGGGTCATCTTGTAGGAGAGAGGCTGGGGATAGGTGAGGACTGCAATGAAAAGGAGCTAGGTTTGAGGGAGAGACTCTGGGGCTAAGTAAGCGCAAACAACACTTCTTTGCCACTGGAACACATGCTGAAGACTGAAAAACATGCAGGACACAGCAGCGGGCCGGCTGACGGCGACCCCATGGCCCCCATCCCTAGTGTTCACACATAAGCGTCTCTCTTTGAGCGTGGGCAGGACCTGTGATTTGCTCCCAACCACTAAGATGGCAAAGGTGATGACTGCCCCTTCCAGGACTATGCTATGCCATAAGACTGTCTTGTGAGTGCAGTCCATTAGCTAGGGATTCTGCTTGCTGACCTGGCGAGGTAAGGCGCTATGTGGAGGTATTGCAGGTAGCCCCTAGGACCTGCCTCAGGCAGCAAGGAGTCAGGCCACTCAGTCTTAAAGCTGCAAGGAAATGAAACCTGCTAATGACCTGAATGAGCTCAGAAGTGGTTTCTCCCCTAGTCGAGCCTTCAAATGAGACTACAGCTCAGTCGACTCTGGATTATAAGTTTGTGAGAGCCCAAGTGGAAGCGCCAACTAAGCCAGGCCTGGACTGCTGACCATAGAAACTATGAGATAATAGATGTGTGTTGTTTTAAGCCACTAGTTTGCAGTAACTTGTTAGGAAATGAATATAATCACACTCTGAAAGGTGCTCAGATTTAAATTATGACAACCCTTGAGGACTTTGAGACCCAGGAGAAAAGCAAGGAAAAGAAAGAGGAAGAAACAGATCAAGGGGGCTAATACTGTTGTGAAAGAGAAGACGGCCCCAGCGGATGCTCAGTTCTGGGCCCACAGGGAGCTAGCGCAGGCTCACTTTCCCGTCGCATTCTCTCTGGAGTGTCTTCAAACTGCTCACAAAATTACAGACCATCTCATATTCTCCCTGAAAACTGTGCATGTGGGAGAGGGTTCCACAGTGACACATGCCTGTGGCTGCAGTGTCTGCCTCTCAGGAGAAGTCACTAGAGAGGAAGACAGGGCCTTGGAGCAGCAGACAATGCTCCACCCAGAGCAGCCCCAGGCTCCAAGGTTTTCTGCTCGGTGGACACAAGCTGTTTGGTCTTCCAGTCACCCTGTGCTTACTTCTAGAACTGTGTAGTTCACTTGTCACCAAAGAAAGAAAACCCTTCTAGATATCCTGCCTGCTTCCCTCCCTGTACTCAGAAATAATACTATGCTCAAATAATAAGATATAATTCAGTGCTACTTTAGGTAAAATTTTAAGGAGGGCATAGACATCTTTATACCACACACACACAAGCAAAACTAATATATATTAATGAGCAATTGGGTTCTATCTATAAATTATTATGTGAAATATAATTATTACTTTGCTTAAAACCCTTTTATTGCTTGTTATTATGTGAAAGCATGGTAAGGCACTCAATAGACATGTAGGAAACTTGAAGAAAGGCACATTTCAAGAGGTAAGCACAAAGTCTTGTCACGTTCCTGCCTGAATACAAACGAATTAATAAGGCCTCCAAAATGCCTAGCTTAACATTGAAATATGATGATTCCAAGTCTCTTGGCCTTTCTCACTTCCTGAACTTTTACCAGAACCACCAGAAAACTGGTTTCCAAGAGCTGGTCTCTTGAATCAAGATGGCAAATGGGGGAATAACCTCAGGCCTGCTCTGTAGATAAAGGGCATGCAACTGCACGCACGGTTTTTCTGAGCTCTTGCATAGGGCTGTGACCTCATCCTGCTTTATCTCTTCTCTGAAATGCATCCCTCAGAGGCCAAAGGAACCAGCAGACAAGGAAACAGGGGACATCATGAATGAGAAAGGCTGTTTTGTTTTGCAGTCCCTTTGGGTGGGGACATCTGCCAAACTGGCCACATGAAGCCGAGGACTGGCCATGGTGATCCAGAAAGAGCTAAACAATGATATAGAAACTTTTTCCATTAGTCTTGATTATTAGAGTAAGCTGTTTCCAGATGAGGCCTTTCATCAACTTCCTACCAAGAGACCTCCAGGCGCCGAAGTCATGTTCTGTACCATATGGATCTTCTAACACAAGTAGCATCTAATGACACTGACTCTCAGTTATGCAGAAGCTGTTGATTTAGGATGTGGGCTAGCCAGAACCTCAGCTTCTTCCTCATCAGCTGACCCCTGTATCACCCTCCAGCTACTTCCCAGAGGAGGCCCAAGGCAGAGCCTGGCTATTTACCTTCGTAGGTTTCAAAAAGTCAGTGCATGGAGCTTCCATACGACCCAGCAATACCATTTCTGGGAATCTACCCAAAGGACACAAAAACATTATTCCAAAAGGATACATGCACCCCTATGTTTATTGCAGCACTGTTTACAATAGCTAAGATATGGAAACCACCCAGATGCACAAAAATAGATGACTGGATCAAGAAGATATGGTACATATACACAATGGAATACTATTCAGCAATCAAAAAAGATAAACTCATGCAATTTGCAGCAACATGGATGGAGCTAGAAGGGATCATGAGCAGCAAAATAAGCCAGAAGGAAAAAGAAAAGTATCAAATGGTTTCACTTATAGGAGGGATATAGGGGAATCACACAGAGATCAGGAGGAGAAAATAACAACATCAACAACAACAAAACAAAAACTAGCAGGCAACCATAAATGGGAGACATTCAGTGAGGGAGGGGGAGGATAATGGTTCAAAATGGGGGAGAAAAGAGCACAAAGGTCTATGAGTCAGTGCAGGACAGACTTTACCCATCATCTATTTCAGTACTTTCATTTTACAGATGAGGAAAATGAGGTACAGATTGGGGAAGTTAGAGGCAAACTGGACTTTAAATGTGAGTCATAGGCTTTCTAGTTAAATGTTCCTCCCACAATGCCTAGTTCCAGCATAAAACATAATTGAGATCTATTGAAATGATGTGATTTTATTTTCCTTTTTGTTGATCTGGTGAATAACATTGATTGATTTGTATGCGGTAAACCAGTCTTGCATGGGATGAAGACTTGATCATGGTGGATGAATCTCTTGGAAGACCAAATATGTAACACACAAATTAAAATAAAATTTAAAAAAATAAGTAAATAAAGGTGGAAAACAATGATAATTAGGAAGTTTGGGGCCTTGTGCACTCTCCATACATACACTTTTTATTCAGAGGTTTCCCATTTCCTTTATATGAATTCTAAATATATTAATTTGGGATGGAAATAGAAAATAGATTTCATCCTGAAGATAAAACTGATTGGTTGTCATTGACTGTCTGGAGAGCTTTACAGAGAAAGATACAGAGTGCCATGAGGGATAAGTAATGTCTCTCTTAGACAAAGGCATGGAAAAATGCCATAGCCATTGACTTAGAGATGAAGGCCTACCATAATTTGGCCTCATTTTACTTATCTAGTAGCCTCATTACTCCTGTCTCCTAAACAAGAGTCTGAAGGGGTCCAGAATGTGACTTGACTGTCCCACTGGACCACAGCTCTGCTTCTCTAAATTCTACTTCAGAGCTTTATTTCTTGTGTTTTCTTGCTCAGAATACTTTCCAGGATCCTCTCCATCTGTCCCATCAAATCACAAGACTTGTTTTGCTACAGAGACTTTAGATACCATAGTCCACACAGATATCAATTGAGTTATGATGGACAGTGCAACTTAGTTTGTAATTTCACAATCTTGATCTGTGATACTCTAATGCCTTTGTGCTAGTCTTTTCTCCCCAACTTGGAAAGGTTTCTTGGTACTGCAAAGAAGAGTGGGAATGAGGGCCTGGTGGCACAAGAGGTTAAGTCTCAGACTATGAACCTGTCCACAGACACTGCAGCATGAGTTTGATCCCGGCCAGGGAACTTCCCATATGGAGCAGCAGACCTCTCCTGTCTCACCTGCTGATCCCCTCAGCAGTGTATTTCAGTCAATCTGCCTGTTTTGCTCCCCACTCTGTCTTTGGTGAATCCTCTCACCACCCCCACATCTCTGGCCTAAACCCCAGCTCTTCTATGTGTAAATAAATAAATCTTTAAAAAAAAAAAAAGAAGAGTGGGAATGAAATAAGTTTTCAATAATGGTCATGGGAAGTCAACATAGTTAATTTAATTTTAAAAATATTTTATTGAAATATCATTTCATTTTAACATTATGTAAGTTTCAGGTATATATATGAATTTAATTTTAATTCTTTAAATTGCAAGTTTATTTTATTATACTTGGGAGGGAAGTGGGACTTAGTGGTCCCCTCCCCTTCACCTCCCTCCTTCTCATTCATTCAATATGACTTCCTTCTAAGATGATATGATAATGTACATAGAGAATCCAAAAAACTCCATAGAAAAACTACTCAAAATTATAGACCAGTTTGGTAAAGTAGCGGGATACAAAATCAATGCACAAAAATCAGTAGCCTTCCTATATAAAAACACTCAGTCAGAAGAAAAAGAAATCAAGAGAATCACGCCCTTCAAAATTGAAACAAACAAAAAAATAAAATACCTGGGAATAAACTTAACAAAAAAGGTAAAGGACTTATACAAAGAAAACTATAAGACCCTATTAAGAGAAATAGAGGAGGACACAAAAAAATGGAAAGACATCCCATGTTCATGGATTGGAAGAATTAACATTATCAAAATGGCCATAATACCAAAAGCAATTTACAGATTCAATGCTATTCCGATAAAAATCTCAATGACATTCTTCAAAGAAATAGAACAAATATTGATGAAATTCATATGGAATCACAAAAAACCTCAAATAGCCAAAGCTCTCCTCACTAAAAAGAAAGAAAATGGAGGAATTATACGCCCAGATTTCAAGCTATACTACAAAGCCATAATAATTAAAACAGCATGGTACTGGAACCAAAACAGAAGCACAGACCAATGGAATCGAATAGAAAACCCAGAAATAAATCCACATACCTATGGACAACTAATCTTTGACAAAGGAGCGAAGAATATACAATGGAACAAGGTTAACTTGTTCAATAAATGGTGCTGGGAAAACTGGACTGCTACATGCAAAAAAATGAAGCTAGACTACTACCTCACACCATGCACAAAAATCAACTCAAAATGGATAAAAGACCTGGACGTAAGACCTGAAACCATAAAATTTATAAAAGAAAATATAGGCAAAACTCTACATGACATACATCTCAGCAAAATCTTTAAAGACACATCCCAAAAAGCGAAGGAAGTCAAGGAAAAGATAAACAGATGGGACTACATCAAACTAAAAAGCTTCTGTATAGCAAAAGACACAATAATCAAAACAAATAGACACCCTACTAATTGGGAGAAAATCTGTGCACACAATACAACTGATAAAGGACTGATAACTAAAATCTACAAGGAGCTCACACAACTCAACAAAAACAAAGTCAACAATCCAGTCAAAAAATGGGCAGAAGAGCTAAAAAGACACTTCTCCAAGAAGAAAAGCAAATGGCCAACAGCCATAGGAAAAAAAATGTTCAACATCACTTATAATCAGGGAAATGCAAATTAAAACCACAATGAGATACCACCTCACACCAGTGAATGGCACACATTAAAAAAAACAGGCAACAACAAATGCTGGCGAGGATGTGGAGAAAAAGGAACTCTTCTACACTGCTGGTAGGAATGCAAACTGGTCCAACCACTATGGAAAGCCGTATGGCATTTCCTCAAATTAATAAACGTGGAGCTACCATACGACCCAGCAATACCACTGTTAGGAATCTATCCAAAGGACACAAAAACACTAACCCAAAAGGATACATGTACCCGTACGTTTATTACAACACTAAACAACCCAGATGCCCAAAAACAGATGACTGGATAAAGAAGATGTGGTACATATACACAATGGAATAGTATTCAGCATTTAAAAAACATAAACACATGCAATTCGCAGCAACATGGATGGAACTAGAAGGGATCATGCTCAGCGAAATAAGCCAAAAGGAAAAAGAAAAATATCAAATGGTCTCACTTATAACAGGAATACAGGGGAACCAAATACAAGAGTGAAAACCAGCGAGAGAGGGGGAAGGATTGGGGCTCAGAACGGGGGAGAGGGGAGCACAAGGGACTATGGTGACGGTACATGGGTTAATTGGTGGTGGGAAACCTACAGGGAATATACAGTAATGTAAAAGACACAAATAAAAAAAAAATTAAAAAAAAACTCCATCAAAATGAGTTTCAAATGAAAGCAGCATTTTCTAAACCAAACCCAAGTGTATGCCTAAACAAATTAATTTAATATGATTTCTTGGCACTTCAGTAAGTTAAGGAAAGAGATTATTAAGCCTTCCAAGTTCTGTCTTAACTCAAGGTAAACAGATGTTAACTATCATTTATTCTAG
Organism: Scalopus aquaticus; assembly: GCA_004024925.1. Taxonomy (NCBI): domain Eukaryota; kingdom Metazoa; phylum Chordata; class Mammalia; order Eulipotyphla; family Talpidae; genus Scalopus; species Scalopus aquaticus. Next base: position 55,374 of record PVIJ01008907.1, read on the forward strand.
GACTCAGTCCTCAAAACTAAGGAAGGAAGTTAGATATAGATAACATCCCTAAAGATTTTGCTTTAGCTCTTCATGTAGAAAATCAATCATCCAAAAGTGTTTGGATTTTTCCTTGTAACAAAAACCTACAACTTTATTCTTACCAAAAAATCCCTCCGTAATTATTATTACTGTATATATTGCATATGTATTATGTGTATATTGTATATGAATGAAAATAATACTAAATTACTGTTATTTAAACAGTGGCCATCTCTTAGAAGCTGAGGAATTTGTGTTAGGCAGATAGGGTAGGAAGAAAACAAATTTAGAATCACTGTTTAGGCCTCCTCAAATATCTTCTAGTTTATTTTCAAGTAAGATTATTTATGCATGTTTGCTAATAGAACTGATTGGCAAATAATCATTGCCATTAACTACTCCCTTCCCTACCCATGTTCTTTCTTTTCCATTTTGGTTGCCAATATCAAAGAACCTTTGAGCTGCTTCTGTGAACACCACCTATGCTCTCTCAGATGAGTAAGGAGTTGCCCTCAAATCATCATGAAAAATTACCCAACATCTCCACTATGCTGCATTTGAGAAGGTTTGTCCCTTGTACACTCAGCTTTTCAGAGTTTGAAACCTAATTTTTAAATGTTGGGCCAGTTCAGTATCATCACACTTTGAACAGCCAGGAGGCCCTCTCAGGCAAAGGCAGGACGGAGTCAGCAGATGGCAGACTTACCTCCAGGACACCCATCCCCAGCCCAGGAGCACAGGCTCCCAGGGGTGACTTAATTGCATAAGAGGCCCTTCTAATTTTTTTTTTAAGTAACATTGCTTTGCAACGTTGTACATGATTCATAGGTATAGGATCACATTTCTTCAGATGTATGTTACTACAATCCACACACCACCAAGACACCTGCAGTCTTCCAATACACTCCACTGGGCCCCTCCACACCCTGCTCCCCACTCCCCTCCTGCCCCTCTGGTAGCCTCAGCTTTATAGTCAGGCTTGTAGGGTCTGTTATTTGTTTTGGTTTTGTCCTATTCCTTTTTTTTGTTTCTCTATATTCCAAAGCGAATAAGTAAAATCATCAGGTATTTGTTTTTCTCCTGCTGACTGACTTTGCTTAGTATTAACCCTTTCAGTTCCATCCATGTGGTCACAATTGGCAAGAGCTCATCTTTTTGATAGCTGAGTAGTAGTCCATAGTGTATATATAACACATTTTCCTAATCCACCCATCAATCCCTGGGCAATTAGGCTGTTTCTATACTTAGCTATTGTCAACAGTGCTGGATATATCCCTTCAAATTAGTAATTTTACAATTTACAGGTAAAATCTAGGGATGGAGTTTCTGGATTATATGGTAGATCTATTTTTAATATTTTAAGATACCTCCATACTGTTTTCCATAGGAGTTGTACCAGTCTACAGCTCCACCAACAGTGCATAACAGTTCCTTTTTCTCTACATTCTCACCAGTACTTGTTTCTGGTCTTCCTGATATGGGCTATTGTTACAGGTCTGAGACAATAGCTGATTGTGGTTTTGATTTGCATTTTCCTGATAATAAGTGATGACGAGCATTTTTTCATGTGCCTATTGGCCACTTGTATGTCTTCCTGAGAAGGACCTACTTAGCTCTTCTGCCCCTTTTTCTATTGAGTTATTTGATTTCTTTTTGTTGAGTTGTATGAGATCTTGGATCCTAGCCCTTTGTGGGATACATAGTGAATAAATATTTTCTTCCGTTCACTAAGGTTTCTTTTTGTTTTAATGACAGTTTATTTCACTATACAGAAGTTTTTAGTTTGAAGTAGTTGCATTTGTTCATTCTTTATATTTTTTCCTTTGCTCTTGGAATCAAGTCCACAGACATTCCTAAAGCCTATCTCATGAATATTTTGTCTATATTTTCTCCTATGTATTTTAAGGTTTCAGGTTTTACATCCAAGACTTTAATCCATTTTGAGTTAATTTTTGTATACAGTGTGAGACAGTGGTCTAGTTTCAAAAAAAAATGGGGAAACTACTGTACTAATGAATTCCTCATTGCCTTAGAATTCTGTAGTACTGAAAATATCTTTTTCAAAAAGCCATTGCTTTTGTTTCACACCTTGGGAGTGAAGAGGTACAGAAAATGTACAGAAACTGGGAGCAAAGCTTATTGGGCTGATTTTTTTCCATAAGTAAAAGAAACTTGTGAAGATAAACTTAAACACGTTTGCTGAGATGTCTGTTTAAGAAGATAGTTTTAAAGATTTTTATTTTCCAAATCCTGAAAAAATTCAAAATCAAATATTTTTTGAATCAATGAAAATTTCTTATTGTACCAAAGAAGATCATTTAATACAAACCAAAATACAAAAACAAAATCTGAAAGTTTGAGGAAAAAAAGAGGAAAAGGGTGAGAGGTGTGGGCAAATTGAGGAAAGGGGGTCAGTTTTATGATGGCAGATGGTGGGGACTGTATAATACAGGATATACAGATGTCACATTATAATGCTGTACACCTAAAACCGAAAGAATGTTATATAAATTTTCAAAATTATAACAGTTTTTATTTTTTTTATGGTCTATAAACTTTTATTTTTTTAATATAATATTTATTTTTGTTATTCGTATCTTTTACATTATTATGTATTCCCCATAAGTTACCACAGTTTTTAAAAACACAAAAGTAAAATATCCTCCTAGCTACCTACCATCACTATCATCTCATTTTTTAAAAGGGAATATTCATCACCACTATGAGAGGGATATAATATCAGGTAAGAGGAGAGTCCTTTATATAAAAGAAATTTAGTTTCCTGTGCAGTGCATGATCTGTTTTTGTCTTTTGTCACGGACAGCTGAAAACTCCACCACGGCCTGATCTCACAACCCGCCACCCTAAGAGGTGGAAGGAATTCATGGAGGACACAGAGGACCTGCATCAGACGGGCCCATGTGAACTTCCTAGGCCCTCTTTCTCTCTTGTAACTGACTGGGGCCGCCTGCCGGTACTGGAATGCCTGCAGTCTAGCTCACGAGTTCTGTCAAATCTGGCTGGAGTCTGGGAGCCAGTGTGGCAATGTTTGTGGAACCTAAGTGAGATTAAGTTATTTTAGAGGTGACCTTTGTTCACCCTTTCTGAAGTCATCCTTTCCCCTCTAGGTCTCACTCCCCAAGAACTTCCCACCTAGACGCTTTTGTCCCGCCCATGCGCCTCCCAGCCAACAAAGGACTCAACAAGGTCCTGTACACCCACCATCATCTCTGGACCCCCCACCCACCACCGGAGGTTGCCTTCTCCTCAAATGGGCCTGTCTTTGTTGTTCTAATTAGATTATCTCTGCCTTAGGGACCTAACGGACAGTCTCCAGAGCTCTGACTGGAAAGGCAGGTCACATAATCCCTGTTATCAAGAGGCTTGTCATTTAGCATGTAGATCAACTAATTCTTTCGATACCAGGGGAGCAATTGTGCATCTCAATATTGATTTTTTTAGAGATACAATCGCCTACATTCCTGAGTCAGACTTATTTACTGAAGCTAAAAGGTTCCACTTACTATATTATGAAACTACCCCACCCCCATCACACATTCCATCCCAATTTAATGTTACAAAGCTGGGCAAATCTGAGGGCTTTATGTTTTTCCACTTGATCCAATCTCAGAAGAAGCATCCAATTAAAAAGCAGCAAAATAATAATGATGATGATAATAATATTAATTTCAGACTATTTTAAGACTGTGTGTGTGTGTGTGTGTGTGTGTGTGTGTGTGTGTGTGTGTGTTGGGGGCATCTGGTAGAGATGCATATTCTGTCATTCCCCACCAGTCACTTGACCTGACCACACTACCTCCACTCCCTAAACTCTGGGGTAGAGCGCTCCTAATTTAATGAAGTTAATTTGTCAGGTTTCTATGTTTCGTGATGCATTAGAAGGCTGAGCTTTCAAATTAAACTGGAGACATTTTCTTATCAAATATCCTTTCTCTGGTATGGGAGCCAGAGGGAAAAAAAACTATGAACCATGCAGTAAAAGAAAAAGCCATGCTCTTTTTCAAAGGGTCCAAAATGCCCTTTGGGACAGGCAGACTTGTTAATCCTGTATCATGACGGGATATGAAGCAAAGGCAAATCGCAGCTAAGGGCCAAATGTACAGCGTGTTCTACCAGGAAGTTCTCTGCCCCTGTGTTGGAGGATGTCTGCAGCAATATGCACACGTTATTCACTGGAAGACCAATCATGATTACCCTTCACACCACTGAGGAGCAGCTGTGGATTTCACATTGTCAGAGTATGTGCTTAGTCCTGTACACACATTGTTCCAATCCATCCTCACAGCAAGCCTGTGAGGCATGACGTGTGAATTATTCCCATCTTACAAATGAAACTACTGAACCTAAAAAAGGATTGTTATGTAATTTGCTCAAGTTGCCCAAATCAATAAGTGCCAGTGCCAAATTTCAGTCCAAAGCTGCCGAACTCCTAAATGTGTGGTTCTAACTAGGAAATTGCTCTTGCTGCTACTGTGACTGACAAAGGGTGCGTTCATCTTCCCGCTATCTGCCCATTAATTATGCGATGATTGCTCATCTTCCTGGCACTAAATTCCTAAGTGGCAAAGCATGCAAAATGCAGGGTGAAGACAGGCAAAAATAAATAAACACAAAACCATCAAGGAAGGTGATATCTGCTCCCCTTGAGAAAAGAATGAAATTCAGGAGAAATACTGGAGATGGGCCTTTCTTAAAGATTTTACAATTTAAGATATAAATTGTTTTGTTTGGAAAATTCACTTTAAATGATTAAAAGCCTAAGAAAATGAAGAAAAGACTGAGTTAAAGCCTATTCTTTTGTATACAAGTTAATATAATCATGCCACTTCCCTTTGTATTTGTGTAAATTTTCTCTCTGGTGGACTCTAGAAGTGTATTGGCTTTTTATTGATTATAAAGTTAAACTAACAGTCTAAAAAGTACAGCAGATATAACAGACTTCAAAACACCTTTTGCGGGAACAGATGCTTTTGTTCTGCAAGGGCGCCTCCAGCCAACATGACTCAACAAGGCCCTACATCCCCATCTCTAGATCCACCCACCAACCAACTAAGGTTGTCTTCTCTTTAAATGAAACCAGTCTTTGTTGTTCTGGAATACATTGGTGACAAGATCCTAATGCACATTTTTTGCAGTAACGTGCTGTGTTTAAAAAGTGAAGGTTTTTATTTACTCTTTGATATGTAATAATATTGCTGTTTAAGCATAATTATAGATCTATGTCCAACACCTTTAATTCATCTTTTTTGCATTGTTTAGTCTTATACTATTGGACTGCAAAAGCTTTGTGGAATATACTCAAGCACCTAGTTTGGGATCTGACACATAGTAGGAGCTTAGGTAATGTTTAATGTTTGTTAACCATAGTAAGATATCTTCTCATACCGCTTAGGAATGTTATCACTAAAAAGACAAAAGATAACTAATGCTGGCAAGAATATGGAGAAAAGGCAACCCTGTACCCTGTTGGTGGGATTGTAAACCGATGTAGCCACTAAGAAAAATAGTATGGAAGATCCTTAAAAAACTACAAATAGAATTACCATATGATCCAGCAATCCCACTTTTGGGAATATATCCAAAGGAAATGATAGCATTTCAAAAATATCAATAATAAATTTGCACCTCCATATTCATAGCTGCATTCTTTACAATAACCAAGATATAGAAAAAAACTAAGTGTTGTTTGAATGAATGAATGAATGAATGAATGAAGTTTTCACACATAAAAAACATGAAGAAATCCTGCCATTTGTGGCAACATGGATGGAAATAAAGGGAACTGTGCTCAGTGAAAGAAGTCAGACAGATAAAGATTAATATTGTATGATCTCACCTACGTACAGAATGTAAAATAAAAGAGAGAGACATCTCCTAAAAGAGAAAATGAATGCATAAGTTAACTTATGTTTATAAAATGTTCCTTGAAGCACATGCTATACCCATTATGATATGGGTATATCCTGTAACCTTGTCACATTCTTCTGGAATAGTCCTGACTTGAAATATTTTGTTCTTTTGTTTCCATCAACCATCAAAATGGTCGCTTTAATTTCTGAGCACCATTTATCAGCTTGCCTCTTATACACAAAATCAGTTTCTAAGACACTTGGTCAAAATCATATCTTCCAATTTTCTTGTTTCAAAGCAGCTACCATAGCAACAAGTAAACAATTGTTCTTGGGTGAAATTAGACACCATGAGGGGTTATGAAGATGAGGAGCTGAAAGCACATCCCAACAATTTTCAGTTTCTATAGGTTTTGGTGGTCTCATTAAGGAAAGAGAACTATATGACATTTATTCAACAAACATTATTATCAAAGACATTAAATGTTCTGAGAACATTGATCATTTATTGACTATAAGAAATCTTAAAAGTTTGGTGAGAATTTGAAAATGTTTAACAGCCTTGCTCACCACCATATTTATATTTTTTCAACATAAATTTTGTCATTTTGAAGGTTCAGATGATAAAGAAATCACAGCATAGTATTAGCAAAGAACTTTAGGCCTATAGACATCTTCTGTACAACACTGTGTCTACAGTTAACACGCTGTGTTATGTACTTACACAGTAAGAAAAAAGAATTTTATAAAAGAAGTCTGCTGGTCCACCCAACAGAGGGCAGTGTAGTGACCACAAGCAGAGGCTTGAAAAAAATGGCCCCTACCATGTTCTGAGCAAAGGTGCAAGAACAGGGTGTCCAACAATCCAGTCAAAAAATGGGCAAAAGAGCTAAAAAGGCACTTCTCCAAAGAAGAAAAGCAAATGGCCATCAGCCATAGGAAAAAATGTTCAGCATCACTTATAACCAAGGAAATGCAAATCAAAACCACAATGAATTATCACCTCACACCTGTGAGGACTGTACACATTAAAAATACAGGCAACAACAAATGCTGGAAAGGATGTGGAGAAAAAGGAACCCTTCTACACTGCTGGTGGGAATGCAAACTGGTCCAATCACTATGGAAAGCTTATGGCAATTCCTCAAACTGCTAAAAATGGAGCTTCCATACGACCCAGCAATACCACTTTTGGGAATCTACCCAAAGGACACAAAAACACTAATCCACTGAGGCACTGTTCACAATAGCAAAGGTATGGAAGCAACCCAGATGTCCAAAAATAAATGACTAGATCAAGAAGATGTGGTGCACATACACAATGGAATACTATTCAGCATTCAAAGAAAATAAACACATGCCATTTGCAGGGACATGGATGGAACTAGAGGGGATAATACTCAGCGAAATAAGCCATAAAGAAAGAGAAAAATATCGAATGGTTTCACTTATAACAGGACTATAGGGAAACCAAAGAGGAGAGAGACAGTCGGAGGGGGAGGATAAGGGCACAAAATGGAGTAGAAAAGGACACAAGGGACCACGGAGATGGGTCACAGGTGAACTGGTGGTGGGTTACCCAAGGGGAATACAAAATGTAAAAGATATAACTAACAATAAAATATATATATTAAAAAAAACAATGAAAAATAAAATATAAAAAAAGAATTGGATGTGGAGGGGGGAGGGGTCAAGGGAACAATTGTTATTTACTTTAATCTAGCCCTGGTTGTTTTCATTTTAAAACCCTAATATTGTTAAGTGTGTTTTTTGTTCTTAAAGAACAACACTGGCAATAAAAACTATCTGCTTTTCCCTCCAGCTTTGGTTAAGAATGAAGAAAATCAAAGTTCATTTGGACATAGTGCAAATTTAATAACCTATATCAACACACTGTTGTTCTCTATTGGCTATTGTTGTTTTTTATTCTTATGCTTTTATGAATAAAATACACAAGATAGCTCTCAAATATTTATGTATCTAGTTTGTTGAGAAGAAAATTCGTAAGAACCACACAAATAAGACATTTACTACTCCCTTTAAAATAAAGAACAAAAGAGTTTGCAGGCATAGGGCATCCAAGCAGCTTTAATTTGTTTTACAGAAGTAATTGCATTTAATCTGCCTTCAGCTGCATCAGGTACTCAGTGAGGAAAAACAAGATTCCTTTAGATGGCCTCAAAAGCACTGAGGTGATGAATTCTTTACATGTGAATCCCACTGAAATACACAAAAACTGTCAAAAAGAAAATGAGGGTGTTTTCATGCCACTTAAGCAAATTTTTAAGTCACAATTTTCAGACAAGCTGCTACTCCATTTGTACAAAGAAATAATTTAGGCAGCCTAGTGGACACTGATTAGATCACTCGGACTGCTCAGAGGGCAAAGCTAATGCCATTGCAAGTGCACAGGGGGTATTTTTCTAGGGCTGACACTTAGGTAAAGTGTGCTTTCTGAAATACTTTTCCTGAGACTAAGTTTGTTTAGTTGAAGGGTAGAGGGGACTATTAGGTCCTTGGGTGACAGAGTAAGGAGGGGATGGCATAGCAGAAGAAAGACTGAAAGCTGGACAGTGCCTTTTCTACTCTCTTCCCCCAAAGTTTTGTCTAGTCTGAGAGAGGAATGTGCTTGATAGAAAGAGTGAACATTAGAGAGGTCTGATGACAGTTTGTATTTGGTCCTTATCTCTGTCCAAAGAGAGAACGGACCCTCCTTTTTGTCTTAGTGTCTTTGAAAATATTCAAGAGCCCAAGCACATTGGTCCTACACAATGGCCCTTATGAAATTCAAAACATTAGGAAACTATCTAGATTGACATTCCTCAGTGTCCTGTAGTGATACACTAATTGTCATAATTAACAGCTTCAGCTGTAACCCAATATACACGGAGCTCCTTAGCAAAGTTTGGGATTCTTAATGGACAGGTAATTAAATAAATTTCTGTTCAGTAACTAGCTGAACATTAAGCTAGCTGAACAGACTTCAGTGGTCACATGTGACAAAGAATATAAACTTTATAGAATTCATTCCAAAAAGTCACAAAATAAACTTCAGGAACAACAAAGGACAGTGACAACAACAACCCTGAAGAGCAAGGAGAATCTGATTTCCAAAGTTATCACATTACATTACTTTAAAAGTTCAGTTTTTAAAAATCCATTGTGGAACACGCAAAGAAATAAGAAAGTATGACCCACATTTGGGGGTGGGGGGAGCAATCCATAGAAACTGCCCTAAGGAAAGCCAGATGTGGGACTTAGTAAACCAGTTATTTTAAATTTATTCAAAGAACTGAAGTAAAACATGCCTTAAAAAGGAAGATATGAGGACAATGTCTTAACAATAGAGAAAATCAACAGAGTGGAATATATATGGACTATATTATCTGTATCTAGGCATGTATCTCCACTTAAGATCTCTAAGATAGAGAGATAGAGAGAGATGAATTCTGGAGTTTAGAAGTATAATACGTGAATATAAAATTCATTTGAGGGGTCTTAAGATCAGATCTGAACAGGCAAAACAAACAAACAAAAAGAATCCTTGAATTTGGAGACTGATCAATTTTGATTACCCAGTCTGTAGGAAAGGAAAAAGAAGAAGTGAACAAAGCTCAGAGGCCTGGTGAGAGCATCGATTGAATCAACATGGGCCTAAATGGCACTGCCGGAGGGAGAAAGGAGAAGGGCGGGTAGGGGAAGAGAAAACTTTAAGAATGTTAAAAACTTCCCAAATTTGATGAAAAACATTTATCTACAGATCCAAGACTCGGTGAATTTCACTTAGAATAAATGCAAGGATCCACCCTTAGCTAGACACATGTATCACACATATGGATCAATCATGGTACTCAAGAGAAGAAAATTGAGACTCACTCATCTATATCAGTCTTTACCAAATGCTAGTTTTCCTTTAGGTTTTGAGTAGGGAAAAATAATTCCTCTGAGTGCCATGAAATAGGTATTTATTAAGGAATTATACTAGTGCTGTTCCATAAAGCTCTCTGGTGGTAGAGATGTTCTGCAACTACACTGTGAGTAACACAGACACTAGACACACATGTGAAATGTGACAAGTACATCTGAGGAACTATAGTTTTATTTGATTTATTTTAATTTATTTTCATATTAATAGCTGTACACGGCTAGTGGCTGCTATATGAACAGCACAGTTTCACATTTCCCAGTGGTGAGACCAGTAAAGAAATCCCCATGTGGCTCCTGCCAAAGCATCCCGTGTCGGCCTGAAGTCACTTGTGCCACAGGGTGAGCAGTAGGAAAGGGGGAAGAGCAAGGACTAATGGACTCAAAAGGAGAAATGGGGACTCATGTCTGACTCTCAGCACCTTTAATTTTGAGATACGGGTGCCCTGCTGATGAAGATAGTACCCTTCCCTCAGAGCTGTAAACGCCCGTGGCCCAGGGCTCGGAAATGCAGAAGGGGACATCCCACGGGAACTGGAGGCTCTGTAGTGCTGGTGGTTGAACCTCTCTGATGAGGGAATCCAGTTCATCATCAAGGTGTACAAGCTTCCTTCGGAGTTTAATTGCTGCAGTGTGCTGCCACAAAAGTCTCCTGTGGCTCACCGTAAATCAGAACCACATGAGGAAGGGAATTCTAGAAAAGCCTCTGCAACACACAAGCACTCCAGCTGGCCCAGGAGGGGACAATATCAACTTCTCTGCCTGCCCTCCTTGGGCCCCTCCTCAATCACAACAGATGGATCTTGGCCTTGCTCTTTCTCTTTGTTCTCCTCTTGTCTCTTAAATAGACAGAAAGTAATTTAGAGTTTACTAGCTACTATTGCATTTAGGATTGTTCTTCCAAAACTATGTTATTGTGATGAGAAAATTGTTCATTTATCACCAAAAGAAAAATACAGTGTGCTTCTATTAGGTTGTTGTCTGACAAAACATGAGAATCAGAATGAATGGACACAAGAATTTCTGTCCTAACAAATTCGTCGGGTCCCTCACATCTCCATTTCTTTCATCAGCGTGTGAGGAGAAAGGCCACGAACAGTGGCAGCCTGGACTTTGAAAGCAATAACAGTATACTTACAAAGTGCTCCTTAGAAGCCATCAAAAACAGTTTGGCATTAAATACAACCTGGAATTCACAGTAAAGAGCAATTATCTATAAGCCTATTTTCACACCTATTCTAAAAGCTAATCAGATGTTTTAGCTAAGACAATCTGCTTTTATTAATGCCAGGCATGATTGGACATGTATAAACAGTAATGTAAGTTTACTTCGCAAGAAGACTTGCATTTCACACTTCCATTTCATGGTAGGGATCCAGGCTCATCCAATTCTATCAAGAGTTGAATAAATTCAAGTTCTTCCTAAAATAACAATGACTTTTCTTCACAAAAGAATCCGCACAAAAAGTCCGCACTTGAGAATGGATGAACTGTCTTCCACACCATGCACAACAAGCGATGTTTCACTTTTGACTTGATATGTCAACACTATAGATGAATATTTTTAAATCAGTATAAGTTTATCAAGTTCAAGAGTCTTGGAGGGAAAAATAGAGTAATTCAAGGATTCTATCCAAACTAAATAACGTGGACTAGTAGATCAAAAACCTACGAGAAAAGAAACTGGGAAAACAATAAAGTAAATATAAATGCAGTTTTAGTCTCTGTTTGCCAACTGTCCTCCTTCAGGCCACCAAGGCTTGGTGCCACCAGATGCATTAATGGAGACACTGGTCTCTCATGGGGGAGGGAAGATGGTGAAAGCTTTTTTAGATCTGTAGAATGGCTTGTAAGTCCAAAATGCATTCAGCGAATGCATCAGACTTCAGTTTCTGCAGAAGCAGAGGCAATGAACTCCGTTAGTGTTGACCTGACCTGAGGAGATAAACACGCTGCAACAAGCTGAGTTATTTCGACAATGTGGACACCCAGTGTCAAAGTGCTGTGAGGCTACATGGTATTCCAAGTTTGGGGTTGGGTTTCCAGGAGACTGTCTTAGTGTGCTGGGATTTCTGAGGCTTCTGCAGAGATGCCAATCTCTCCCACCCCACCACTCTCACTACAGTGGAGCAAAGTAACCTTTGTCCTGGGTAACAACAATGCACGGTCCTCCAGGATCAGTGCAATAAACAGTGCAGGTATCATGTGGTGGTCAGAACAAGGAACCAGAAGAAATGCACGAGGAATTCCTATTTTTCTGTTCTTTTCTTGTTCGGCTGAGTCATTTTCTAGGGGGAAAGCCCCACAAGGGCTAGGGCATCAGCGGGAGACAATCACAGGAACAATTAACTGCAGCTTAGGATGACCAGCCCTTTGAAAATCTTCCTGAAACAGGGGGCTTTATGGCATAGGAGTAAGAGCTAAGGCACTGATTTTAGATTCTGATCTGTCACTAAATTGCTGTGCAAACTTGTAAAAGGTGTTTTTTAGTTTTCTAAATTGAAGTAACTGTTTACAACACTGTATAGATTTCAAGAGCACATGTTTTTTCACCTTAGCAACTGTATTTATCTCACCAGGCCCTGGATTTCGGTGTCTGAGTTTCAGTGTCTCTGAGTCGTAGCTTCCTTACCCACATAATGGACATAATATAGTATCTATCAGAATGAATTTGTGTAAGGCTGATCTGCCAGTCCCAGAAAACCTAAGATGATAACGATTCTAGAATAGAAGTCTATTTCTCTCCAGTCCGGCCCTGATATGGAGCTCCACATGATGAAGTTTCAGTCTCCTGCTTAGTTGCTCCACATCTTCAATGGTGGCCTTCATCTTTTGATCCAAGTTGGATGCTGGAGTTCCGGTCCTTACACTTAGATTCCACACAGAGAAAGAGGAAAAAGAGACAGGAAGGAAATGGCCTTCCCTTTATAGACATGATATCCAAATAGACAGCACTCCTACTTGCTTTCTTTAGTCCCGAACTTAATCACGTGTCCATTCCTGGCTGAAGGAAAGGCTGGGGAGATGTGATCTTTATTCTGGACAGCCATGTGCCCAGCTGCAGTTAGGAAAGCTTGTTTGTGAAAGGAAAGAAGGCTTGCATTTGGGGGATGCCTAGGAGTCTCTACTATCCAACCATCAGGCTATTATGAGGGCTCAGAGACAGAATGCCAATTGAGGGTTTTGCACAGAGCCCAGTAAGGACACCAGGAATGCTGGGATAGCTGCCATCACTCACTCTATCCAGGACACCAACATTTGGTTTTCAGTGCCAGGGGTTACTGCAGATGCTAGGAGGGAGGGAGAAGCAGGACAGGTAGAGATACTGCAGGCGGAGTGTAGAGGTTGCGAAGGCTGTCAGAAGGTAGGACTGGTAATGGAGTGAGGTAAGAGAGGCACTCACTTGGGGTGCAAAATGTAGGGAAATCGCTCAAAAAAAACTCAATATGCAGGAAGAGAAATACTTGAATGTAATTTTTTTAAATTGAGATAACATTGATTTACAGCATTGTGTAAGTTTCAGGAGTAGAGCTCACCCTCATTAATATAAATTTGCACCACCGAAGTTCTATACAGTGGCCATTGTCCAACCCACCCCCATATCAAAATTAATGCAGAAAATCTACAAATATACAACAATTTAAATGAAGACAGGATCCAATACGCACTCATCACTCCCCTCTCCTGTTCTGCCCTAATCCAGACATTGTCAGAACCTGCCTTTCCAGGCAGCTTTTTCTCAGGTCTTAGAATTAACAGTGTTTAAAGAGGAGCCATTTAAAACCAGGGAGATGCACTGATAATTATATAGGATCAATGAAATAGAAACTCTTAAAGCATAGGGATAACTTTAATCTATACATTATCTTTAAATAAGAACAATACCCCTTTATAAATTAAAAAATCCATACCACTTAAATCACAAAAAAGAAATTTAAAAGCATCTAAAATTATACTATCAATTATACTATCAATTATACTTCATTAATATTTTCATGTCTGTCTTTCCAACTCTTTAAAAGTCTGTGCTTTTTCACTAAAAATTGAATCATTCATTATATACTATAACTTACATTTTCACCTAAAAATACTTCTGTAAGGCCTCCCTGGTGACGTAACAGGTTAAGTGCAGTGCTGTGGGCTGTCAGCAGCTGCGGTGCGAGTTCGATGCCTGGCTGGGGCAATTCCCACATGGCGCAGGAGACCTCTCCTGCCTCGACCTCTGCTCTCCTCAGCAGTGTATTTCAGTAGATCTGCCTGTTCTGCTCCCCACTCTCTCTGGTGAACCCTCTCACTGCCCCACACCTGTGTCCTGCACCCCAGCTTGTATGCAAAAATAAATAAATCTTTAAAAAAATAAATAAATGAAATACTTCTGTATCATTACATATTTTGTAATATTATTTCTTATGCTATTCCATGGTGTATATCTTTTTTTTTTTTGCTTTCATGAGTACATCTACAATAAATAAATATCCCTGTAGTTAAGTTGTTTTTGCAACTATTTATCAACCTGGTATAAATTCCTAAGAGAGGAATTGCTAGTCAACCCTGTTCAAACTGCCAAATAGCTTTTTAGAAAGTTTCTTCCAAATTACAGTCCTCCCCAAAGCATGTTAAGAGTACATGTTTCGCTTGACAACATTGAGTACAATCATTTCTTTAAATCTACTGATTTTTTTTAATATATATATATTTTTATAATACATATTTTTATTGTTATTTATGTCTTTTACATTTTGTATTCCCCTTGGGTAGCCCACCACCAATTCACCCATGATCCATCTCCATGGTCCCTTGTGTTCTTTCCTATTCCATTTTGTGAGCTTTCCCTTCCCCCCCTCCGCCTCCCCTCCCCGCCCCTGCTGATTGTCTCTCTCCTATTTGGTTTCCTTATAGTCCTGTTATAAGTGAAACCATTTGATATTTTTCTCTTTCTTTCTGGCTTATTTCACTGAGTATGATCCCCTCTAATTCCATCCACGTCGCTGCAAATTGCATGTGTTTATTTTCTTTGAATGCTGAATAGTATTCCATTGTGTATATGTACCACATCTTCTTGATCCAGTCATCTATTTTTGGACATCTGGGTTGCTTCCATACCTTTGCTATTGTGAACAGTGCCACAATGAACATACAGTTGCATGTATCCTTTCGGATTAGTGTTTTTGTGTCCTTTGGGTAAATTCCCAAAAGTGGTATTTCTGGGTTGTATGCAAGCTCCATGTTGAGCACCACACAGCTTTCCATAGTGGTTGGACCAGTTCACATTCCCACCAGCAGTGTAGAAGAGTTCCATTTTCTCCACATCCTTTCCAGCATTTGTTGTTGCCTGTATTTTTAATGTGTGCCATCCTCACAGGTGTGAGGTGGTATCTCATAGTGGTTTTGATTTGCATTTCCTTGATTATAAGTGATGTTGAGCATTTTTTCATGT